>JAGGAR010016150.1:0-15606 GCA_017657315.1 Termitomyces sp. K1Ag
AAGCAGCGACCGTTGAAGAAAAAGAAATTTCTGTCACATGATTAGATCTTTAGATTTGATCTTTGAGTGTACCTTGTGATCGATTGATCTCTGATGTGGTTGGCTCTGCCTGTGTGAGCACTTAAGTACCTCCGCGCTCACTAGCGCTCACTGCTCAGCCTCAGACGGGTCTCTTGTTCATCTGCTATTCGGTCCCGATTAAAAGGAACCAAAGAACGCGATATCTCATGGTAAACGAGCCTCCAATCCTTGCAATTGCCGACGATGCATTAGAAGAAATCGTTATGAGACTCCCTGACATTCCCACTGTTCTTGTGTTCGGCGCAGTAGGTTCTCTGTTACCAGGATAAGTCCTTGAATACTTCTAAGCACCTCTATAGGTGTGCAAAAAGTTCCAAATTCATTCACGATCGAAACGGGTCTGGATCGGCCTGGTAACTGAAATATATCATAGATTCGTCGATTTGTTTCTAAGGCCGAAACTTCAAGTTGATGATATGAGCTTCGACCAGCTATACAACCTCGCCAAACGCGCCGTCACAGGCCCTCGCTACTTTCAAACGGAAAGCCCGCTTCGCCCAGTGCATCAGATATCTTTTCCACACAATCTGGTCCGCAATATTAGGGTCAGATGGGCCGAAACATCTGTCCTTCCGGGCGGAGA
Organism: Termitomyces sp. K1Ag; assembly: GCA_017657315.1. Lineage (NCBI taxonomy): Eukaryota > Fungi > Basidiomycota > Agaricomycetes > Agaricales > Lyophyllaceae > Termitomyces > Termitomyces sp. K1Ag. The sequence continues at coordinate 665 of JAGGAR010016150.1, forward strand.
ATTCGTCATTATTTGCAGTGAAGACTCTGTTGCATGCAAAAATATCGCAGAAGCTAAAGATGTTTGGACATACAAGACTTCGACAGGATATCCCAACCTCACTAATACTTCAATCTCGGCTTTCGCAGCGCGCCTAACAAATACCAATCGAGAATTTCTCATCGGGATCTTGCATTGTACGAACAACTTAGCAACCTATAATTAACACACATCACCATAATTTCATTTTTGTTTTTTCAGACGGTCGTGATCACGACGAGACTTTCATTGAGGTTCAACGTGTCGACTTGTCGACAGGAAGAAGCACCAGTCTTTGCATGAAGCCCGTTCCTGTAGATGACGGGTTGTATTTAATACCCCCTACTCTTTCAATCACGGACGATTTTGTCATTGTGTCTTCCGAGGCTGGGGTGTTCGTCCTGCAAATATCGACAGGGTTGTTGGAGATTCGCACAACGAGAGTATGCATATCTACTAGTGCATCAACAAGAGACTAATTGGTTTGTCTTGTCTTTAGGAATTTTATCCCCAGATAGACATTGTATCTGATCACCTTGCCCATCTATACGACAGTCCTTCCGATACTTTGACCCTCGGTATTTGGGATCCACATGCCTTGATCGCAAATCCGACAGAAGCCTCACCTTCAAATTTTGTTGAGCATCATCTATTGTCACGGGACGAGCCTCTCATAAGCCATGCTATCGATGTCTCTATGCCAGTGAGACTGAGATCTATCACACTCTCCTGTCATCTCTCTCCTCTAGACAGAGATATCTCGAGACTGTGGGTCGTCCTATACACTGTCACTGGCCCAGAGCACCTCAAGGTATACAAATTCCATGTCTTTCATCCCAATGGCCGTCCACAGTCTATTACGTTGATGTCACAGAGAGTTTTGACGCTGGACGTCCCTGATTTCGGAGACTACGCGATCGACATAGCACGCATTTCCTACAATGGACATGTTATGCTAAACGTGGATGGCATTTATCGCTTCTCTGCCGCTGGCTGCCAGTTTATGACAATAGATGCCGATCGAGAGTTACCAAGTCGTCTCTCTATCACTCCGTACAGTGGTACCATCTCGTATTTGAATGCCCACAATGTAGTCATCAATTATTATGACTGATTTCTAGTTATCTATGTGTGCTAGTTCAATATCTACTCCTCGTCAAACTTACATCCTGCCAGTGAGGCGTCGTTTCGGACTTGATTGATATGCGGTCGTTTCTAACCTGTTGCGTAAGCTCCGAGTCAAGGAAGCTGAGGTCAGACGGTATGTTGTGTTCGGATGATCTAAGTGTCGAATAAGTAGTAAGAGCGACCTTTTGGTACTGGAAGGTTGACACCGACAATAAATTTGCCACATGCGGGATTAGATCTCTGCATCTCAGGGAGGAGCGTTCTCAACTTCGACCACTTCGACCTAACTTCAACCAACCAAAAACTTCTACCTGAGGGCGGCTTGCCAGTGTTGATCACACTTCTTCGAGTTCTATCTCAACGGGACACTTTGGCTACGACCTCATTATGATCCATGTGATGAAAGATGAGCCATTTCGGAGGGACCCGCGGCGATGACAGCAAATCGTGTCTTTTTTCCACCACATGTTCGCAATTTTCTGGCACTCTGATCCTCTTGCTCTAACTGCTAGTTGCACAGACCGTTCATATCAAAGTCTACATCCCATGGGATTCACCGACGCGTATCCGGTCCTTGTTGACGACGTATTGCTCGAAATAGTCTTGTACTTCCGCGACATCCCCACTGTCCTCCTATTCGGCGCAGTAGGTTCTCTGTTTGAAATTGCGTGACTATTGAAGATCTCAAAGATCGGTTCTGGTATCTGTCTAGGCATGCAGAAAATTCCAAACTCTTTCACGATCTAGACGGGTTTGGGTCGCGCTAGTGTCCGAGATCCATCGAGAATTCGTCGATTTTTTCCCAAAACCCAAACTCCAGAATATGAGCTTCGAACAGCTTTATGGCCTCGCCAAACATTCCGTAATGGGACCTCGTTACTTTCATTTCGAAGGCTCTCTCCACATAGCAAGGCAGATAACGTTAACGTTTCCCCACAATCTCCCTTTTAGACCGGAAGAAGCCTTGATCCTTCCGGGAGGCGAATTCATAGTAATTCAGAGCGGCCGGTTTATCACATGCAAAAGGATTCCAGATGTTGAAAATACCTGGACGTACACTACCCTTACGGGGTATCCGAACCTCGCTGGTATTGAGATTTCAACTTTTGCAGCAAGCGTAACAAAGACTGGAAAAGAAGTTCTCATTGGTATCTGGCATGGTATGGTTGACTTGGCTACCACTGCTTCGAAATATCAGTCTAAGATTTTGTTCAGAATGTTTACTTCTTAATTCCCCCTGCCATGGTTTCATCGAGGTTCAATACGTGGATTTGTCGACTGGTAAAGGTACCAGTCTATGTGTCGCCGCTGTTCCTCATCTCAAAGGAATACCTCATGCCAATTCACATCTTTCCATAACGGATGATTTTGTTCACCTCTCCTGCACCGACGATACGATTGTAGTCTTATAAATCTCAACACAGGTCTTACGCGTCTATGACATCTGGGTATGGGCATCCTTCCTGCATCAACAAAAAGGTTAACGTTCTGCACCTAGCCTGATCTATATGTAGACATCGTCTCTGCGCACCTTGTCTATTGTTACGACGATCATTTGGATATGACCCTCAGCATTTGGGAACCGCAAGCCCTTTTCACAGAATCGACGGAAGATGTCGCACATTTTAACTCTATATCCGCGATCGTTCCGCCAATTGTGAGCTATACAATCGATTTTTCTGATGTTGAATACTTGGACGTCTCATTCTCGTGCCATCCCTCTCCTCTCGACGGCGACATCTCAAGGGTCTGGGTTCTAGCTTCATGCACTGCCTCTGAATCAATACTCGAACCGCACATTAGGATCTTCAAATTCCATATCTTTCACCCCAACGGCCGCCCAGAATCCATTAGGTTGATATCACAGAGAACTGTGGTTGGTCTCCAGGTAGCAAAAGGAATTATCGGTACTTGTGACTGGAAAATGATCTCATACAATGGCTATGTTATGGCAACCGAGAACGCCATATATCGCTTCTCTGCCGTTGGTAGTGAGACCCTGGATGATGAATTTCCCGGTCGTGAATCCCGTCTTTCTATGACTCCATACAGTGGTACCATCTCGTACTGCACCCGGGACAATGTAGTCATCAATTACTACGAAGAATTTTCCTGGTGACTATCTGCGTATGATAGTTGAAGTCTAACGCTTACAAATGCAGACAGAACTTCGTTGCGCGAAAGTACCACATACGCTACTGTCTACACCAGTTTGCGCGGTATATCCGAAGGCGTATCACTGAGGACTATTGACGACTTCTAATCAATTATGCAATCATGTCTGTATCTGTACGTTGTTTCAATCAATGGAGAAATTTCGTTGGATCCGCTCGATCTCTCGTTAATCACGGTTCATCTTACTTGGTACTTAGCAGGTGGCTGCGGGGAAATATCGTTACCTTTAACGAATCACCCTTACACTTATACTGCCTCACAATCACTTATTGGCTTTTCGACTCGTGAACCTTCCATTGGAGCTCCCAGAAATAGTGTTAGAGTTGCCTGGCTAGTGCTTGACGTGCTCCAAGGACTGTGCTCATTAAGCGCCTTCGAACCTCACTACGCGCGCTTAGAGAACTCAACGGCGGTATTGGCGAGGCTTTGGAATGGATTACTCAGGCGACTAGATCATTACCCATTGTACCATGAGACTCAATGAGAACGGCCCATGCAGAGACGTTATTTCAGATTCCGGGAAGTTGCTTGATAATAGCTTATTCAATTCTGCATGATCGACTGCTTTTTAACTTTTGCTCTGTCTTCACCATGTTCATCGGAGGTCAAGTGATCCAATCTTTGTGTTACAGACTCCTGGCAGCTTTCGGAGATTCGTGTAAAAAAATTAACAATCTTGTTCATCTCCGGAATTTTCACAGCCTCTAGGTCAGCCAACATACGTCAGTTGATCCAGCTACGTACGTGCCAATTGCCGCTGTACTAGTGTAACGCGAGTCACTATCAAGCTTTCCAAATTCGAGTCTCGAGATACAGACTGACATTCAAGAAATTCGTCGTGCTATTTTCCTGCAACCAGATGTCCATCTACCATTTGAGCCAAGAACAACATGTTCTATGCTCATCCAACTCTGCTCTCAGCGAACTGTGATCAAACTTGAATATCCAATGCAGGTGGGGTGGAAGTATATACGCAGTACCCTCCTGCGACCCAGTCATCGTGATCAAGTCAATCACGGCTGTAAGAAAAGCAGAAGATTATGGGTGTGCAACTTAAGCTTGATGTCGAGTCCGAGTCTACTTAGGTAGTCTCGCGCCGATAAAGCCGACCACTCTGTTTGGTTTCCAGGCTCTGGTCAAACGTCGCCCGGACCGACCGGGCCAGAGTCGAATATTTAATTTATTTTTTTCGTCGATTCAATCACAAAACCACTTGTCTCTTTTTGTTTTCAACCTCGTATCATCCTAAAGAGCACGTGTAAAGATGGCCAGTCCATTTGAACTTGTCTCTGAGAATCTCAGAAGGTTAGGTGCGATTCCCGTTAGCGAATATCTGGCTTCATTGCGGCCTGCTGAAGTTCAAATCGAGGCCCGAAATACCCAGCCCAACCTGGGCTTATCGGAGGGGTCCCGAATGGATGTAGACCAAGATCAGGAGGAAGTGAACGTTAACGAGCCAGAGAGGAAGGCCATTAAACCAGAATTCGAACAGGACAAAGATGTACTGGCTATCGAACGCGCGTGCGAAGGGCGGTGTGCACATCCAAACTGGGTATATTATTGCCCACTAGACTCTGATGTAGCTGTTCGTGAGCTTTGCGTTTCGCATAAATGGTTTTCGATTCATACTGAAGGTATCGTACAGAATGGGGCGCAGCGTTTCGTATCTATCTGCCTTTCCCACAGTATTACGCGACAGACCAGATTTACGCATCTCAGAAGGAAGCAAAGTCCGCTTGTGCTCAGGTTGCAATATCAGAAGGCTTTTTGAAGGCGATCAGAGACTTGCAGCCGTCCTCACAGAGCCCAAATGCCCTCCAGGAGCCATCGGGCGCCATGTCGTTACGCGAATGGTTTGACAAGCTTCCGCGGCCGTTACCACCTTTCTTCAACGACAAAGTCCTTACAGATATACACGGTGCTGTGACTCTGGATTCTTGGGCTGGCAAGGCGCGCGGTGCGCGCTTCAAGATGCATTACTACTTCCCAACTTCTGGCCAGGAGCCTCACCGCTGTAGGTACTTTCCTTTTCTTCCATATCCATTTTCTGATCTCAAATGTTCAGTGTACGGTTGCGTGCTTCGCATTCATCGTCCAAAAGAGTGTCGTTCCTTCTTCGTCGATCCCGTCTTTTCTAAACGTTTCGATGCTAAAACCGCAGTCTGCCTCCTGGCAATCTCGCGAGGCGTCGAGGATTATTATTCATCGGTCGCGACTGAAATTGCAAACATCATCACGCCAGGACTACGAGTGCTTGCAAACGAGCAGATCCTCCCCCTCCTCAACCAGATGGCACCCGGTGACACGCGTAGTTACTCTTATCCCATGGACCGAAATGGTCTGTATTCCATCTCAATCCATCCATGAGCAGTTGCTAATACCTGTGGATCTAGCATTCGGTTGCACTCTGACCGTTGGCGTCGGGTCTGATGAGATAGAATACTCCGCCGAACCCGAGTTCAGCAGTAAAGCCGATGCCAAGATCGCAGTTCTCCTCATCGCAGCTACGAACGGCCTCATCGAGTTCATCAACTACGGCCACACTCCGCCAGACTTCCAAGCACGTTGGGCGGCCATCGAGGCTCAGGTGTCATCCTTGCCCATCGCCTTTACGACCCCAACTAAACGGAAACGTGATCACCCCAAGCCTCAACCGATACCAGTCATGAAGGAATCAAAGAAGTTGAAGAAGCAGAGGAAGCAAGCGCAAGCCGCAGCAATGAAGAAGGGCGAAGCTGCTGCGCTCCTCATCAATGACACTACCTCCAGGACTTCACAGTCCTCAAACGGTATGCCGAGCGAGAAAGCACTTGGGAAGAGACCGGTGATTTCGATGCCCTCACACAGCGGTGGTCTTCCTTTCGAGTCTCCGTCATACTCCCAGCCCGTCCAGGTACCTCATTTCCAGGGACAGGCATGGACGTGGCCCCCCTCCAATTTGGGGTAATTTGAATTCAAATCCTAACTCGATACAACAATTGTACCCGCATTATTCCCATCCGCCTCCGCAAGGGAATCAGTATTATCCGGGATATGTGGATCCTTCACACCAGCAGACGCGGTATGAGTACGGCAACGACTCTTCTCGAGGTGGGCCTCGATAGAATCAGGCTGCTGTTGCCTTTCCGAGCACGATTGAGGCGTCATCTGTTCCTATCAGTTGCTTTGAATGAACATGGATATCCCGTTGAAGGTGAAGATCATGTTAGTGGTCCCAGAGTTCGGTAGGTTTCTCAAGTCCTAGGTGTACGTGAACCAATAATACTGTAAAATTTCATTTCATGCCACCAAGCTCATCCTCTCGTCGACGATAACCCAAGTTACTTCACCATTCCTCGTCGAGGTCATTTGATACAATGAGATACCTTATGTATAGCTGATGTTTCGCTTGCACGGCCACAAGAATTTCAGAGAAAAAGATTTTTGAAGCTTTCAGAGTGTGAAATAAGTCAGTGCAAGAGCGGATATACCTGGTTGAAATGACACTTCCAGGTCGCATGGGTACTTTTACTTGGAATGAATATCTCAGTACTGTAGCCTGAGCGACTTCTGTCAGTGGCGTAGGGCCACAAACAAATGTTGACGGTGCATATCGAAAGTAGCATAGTACACTTGAGGATACTTGGTGGTGAATGCAGTCGACTGAATTTCTCTTATCCTCAAATTGAAGAGTGCGGCGAGTGACAAAAGGGGTACGAAGACTTCAAAAATTCCACAGAAATATGTAGAAAACTATATTCGCCAGAGATATCGGCAATACAGAAGCAACGTCATGACTCATATGACAAAGTCCCGTAATGTTTGCTTTAAAAGGATTGCGTCCACATCTTTCGTGTATTTTGTATCGATATAGCAATAGTCTGGAAATCTGGTCAAGTACCGTCGTATCTCGTCGCATTCAGTCCGGAGTTTTTAGGATCGTCGCTGTTGACAGGTTTTTTTTGACATGCAGCACTTAGGCGGTTTGAAGTGCCTCGTGGTGTGGGTCTTTAAACCGAACTAGGTATAAGTCTCTCTTCAACCGAATAAACAGGTTTGACGTACTCTCCCGATGCTGGAGAGGATACGGGTCTGAAGATGGTTATTTAAGTAGCACACAAAAACCCGCCGGCAAGAATTGTGCTTCACGTTTCACCTGCCTTGAAGAGCGTGATGTAAAAGTGGCGTCTTATCATGCCTCAGTGCAGTGGCATGCATTGGGTTGACTTCCATGTTGAACCACCAGTAAGGAATAGAGCAACGAGCATAAATTTCTGAACAGTTACAGAGTTACAAAGTTACAACAGATAGTACAAGGTCTACCAGCTGACCTCAAGATAAAACGAAGGTTACAGTTGTCTTCTGTTTCAAGAAAGAAGGTAGGTCTATCTGGTCTATCATTCGTACTGGGTGACGATAACATGGCCATCGGTAGAATATGTGATAACATTGCTATAGGGAGATAAGTGTACACCATCCAGCTCTGAAGGTACATCAAGAGACTTCGGTTTGCCTGATGCTGAGAGGGTCCAAATTTGGTGCGAATAGTCTCCAAAGGTGTTCAACAAACCAGCAAATGAGATATGGCTCTCAATTCCCGGTACGAGGTTGTATTTGCGTTTCCAAGATGATAATAGTGTCATCGAAGGCGGACCATTTGGAGGATGGAAGATATGGTATTTATGTATCCGTGAGAATGTCCGTGAAGACTGAGGCACCAGCCAAATCCACATGACGGACGTGTCACTTTGCAATGGGGACAAATGGACCGCCAGATAAACATTAAAGGGAGTGGTTTTGAAGGAAGATATGTTGATCGGTACATCAATGAGAGGGCCCGTCTCGCCTCGAGACGATGCGTCTGATTTGAGTCCATCGCCCGTAAACATAGCGTTGATATCCCATATCGTCACCCTGAGGGTAGGCTTACCCGTACTGGGCTTCGCCAGAATAACATAACCGGGCACAAGACCCACGCGACAGACACTCTGAGAAAGCTGGTCAGTTTCAAAGGGAAATTTTGGAAGAGGCACTGCTCACACGTCCCGGTGGCATGTCGAAAATGGAAGTAGAACCTGACGACAATCGTAGTAACAGTAATTGATTGCTCTCCAAGGAGGCAACACCAATGTCGCCGAGGACCCATATACCACGTAACTTTTGGTTATGGATGGCGCTAGGAACCGTAAAGGAACGAGTAGTTACGACAGTCCCAGATTTAATGTCGATATGCACGTAGTGTATGATGTCAGTGCTAGTAGAAGGTTGGTTATCGGTCAAATTACTACAAAAGTCAAGATGCCTACTTCTCAGGTGAATTTTCCGTGTATTTTATATCATGGAGAATATTGACTGCTTTACCGCCATCGACAACCTCGGCCGAGAACATCGTCACAGAAGACAAATGCGGGTTCTGTTCATCACAATAAGACCACAGAAGATCCTCTTCTAGTGTATCTCGACACTCCAATACGCCGCTATTGGTGTGAAGGAGGAGGAAACGGCCGCCAGGAAGAAGGCAGGGAGCGTCACAATAGGTATCGTACTCGCTATCGTCGAGAGTTGGATGGTACACATCGTGATAAAGAAGAACCGGTGCGGATGTATATTCTGGTGACAAGGTTTTAGGTCCCAATACAATTCCCTTAACTAGGGAAAGAAGTTCAGGCTGGGAGAGTCCGTCGAGTTCATGATGATAGTCGATAAAATTTTGACGCTGGAGATTAGACAACAATGCGAGCCAAACTTGCTTGGAAGTAGCTAGAGCATGCAGATCACGACTGCACTGGTATTATTTGGAGGTGGATTAGATTTACAAGTCGTGTAGATGAACTTCGTACCTGGCTCATGGTAAGCACAGTTGCAACGTCACAGTGTTCAAGAAGCAAATGCAGCACGATGTCCTGCGTTTGAAACATTGACTTGGGAGAGTTCTGTGGAGACATAAACGGCAGCTTATTCTTGTCAGGTTTACAGACTTTTTGCGTTGAGTTTTTTTTTGAACTCGTTGAGCACCAAGAGGCTTGAAGGTCAAGTGCAAATTGTTCCATGTAGATCACGCGCTCGTACCATGCTTGGCAAGCAAACACGTTTACACTCAGGTCCCACAGCACAGAGTAGGCGCCATAGCTCGTCCAAGAACCATGTAGTAGATACAATGTAAGAGAAGCTGTACAATAGGTGCATTGACAAGGCTTGGCGACATCTAGACAGAACGAATCACTTGTCCTTGCAAACTTCGGTGATATTAATGGTACGACGAGTATTCGTTCACTGGAATCGCACCGGTCATTCTCAGATTTTCACAAACAGAATAATGGGGAAGGATCCACTTGTCCTCGAGATCCAAAAACTGGATAAATGTGCAGCATATGGACATCCGAGACGTAGCGAAAAAAGAAAACTAGAATGATGGGGCACCATCTTAAGTTCACCTTCGGTACGGCTAGTCTGGCAGATAACTCCTTCAGCTATCGTAGGCTTGCAGGTTGTAAGGATGTTCGGAATGGGTAGAACTTGTGCCTTTCCATGTTGACCGCTTGTAGAGACCTTCTTCGCCTTAAAACTGCATCAAATACCCTCTTCAGATTGGACAACGAATAATGAAGGAGAGGATGAAGCTTCGTTCTCCGAATTTCGAGAAAATAATTTGTGTTGGCGGAGTTCATTTTCGAGGGCCTGTACACGCTTCAGGATCGTGGGTTGCTGCAAGGTCAAAAACGTCAGTCTGATATGATACGACCAAGTCATTGAATGAGTATACCCTTAAGACATAACGGCTAAAGCGATAGATGATCAAGGCTATCAAGATGTGCTATAAACACCGATCAGTGCGTGTCAAGGCAGTCGAGAAGACGAAAGGACGTACGCGTTTGTTGTCAGAGGGTACAGCACAGAGTGGGCGCCACAGGGCATACAACAGGAAAGCGTAAATGCCGAACGAAATGAGGAGGAAAAGCTGTCCAACGGGTGCAAGGGCTGTCATGGCAACATCGAGACAGATCGAGCAATGAAGTATGACTTGACTCCATGGAGTGTAGTTGATTGATGCGACAACGAGGGCAACGCAGACAGCGATGGACAGTATACGTCCCCACCAGGGAAGCGGCTTCAATCTTTTCCAGACTTTTACAGGTACTTTAAATGGAAAGAGGAGGAGACGGACGAGGGAGGCGACAAAGTGATAGATGAGGAGGAGGATGGAAATGGCGGAGTCGATGGCGAAGTTCAAAGGAAACGCGAAGAGGAGATACCACTCTGCGGTAAAAAGTCGAAAAATTTCTGCGCGCAGTTGGGAATACCCTTCCTTGAATGGGGAAAAAAGGTAGGTGAGGGATCCTTGCACTAGTTCCTTTCGGAAGGACCATAATAAAATGATCATTGTCAATTTGAACCACCACCACCATGAGCGTTTCGAGCGTTTTTTGTTGGGAGGTGCAACCTCTGTATCGGGTGACGGGGGTGGAGGGGGATCACCACCAGGTTCTTGAGTCTCGGGAACGTCGTTGGGGTTGCTTTCCGGCGGGGAGTTCGGCTCCGAAGGCCGCGTGGGTTGTGTGTCGGGCGGTGAGGGTGGGGGCGGGGGCGGGGCACCATCAGGTGCTTGGGCTTCGCGGGAGTCGTTGGTGTTGCGCTTCTTCGGGATGTTCGGTCCTGAGGGCAATGTAGATTCCGAGCTGACATCGCCATGAATAGGTTTGCTGGATTTCCAGATGACGCCTAGACTAAATGCGAAGGAAACGAAAACCACAAGCAACATGAAGGAGAGACCGATCAAGGGTGAAGGCGATGGTTGTGTGAGAGTCGTAGGTGTGGGACGGAGGGGTACGTGGGTGGTCGGGGTTGGGGTCGGGGTCAGTGTTGAGGTCAAAGGCGGGATGGGAGGATTGGCGGGAATAATCTTGAGCTCGCGGCCACTATCCAAGGGGAAGGGCTTATAGAGCGCGGAAGTAATGAGGACAACAAGTTGCGCTGCTACCCATGGCCAGCTAGGGAGCACAGAGCTTGAAGTGAGTTTAGACGAGTATAAAATCGAGAAGGACATGATAGATGGAGGAAAAGAGGGAAGAATGGCGGCGATCGATTTTGTGTAAAGGCGGAGGCTGACAGTCAGGCGATCGTACTTCTAACCACGAGATCCCTTCTATACAAAGTCCGTCAGCCACCCGCCATATATCAGTTTGCAGCTCGACAGACATACCCACAACTTACAGTCTCATTCCACCACTACGCCTATCAAATCGTCGACCATCAAGCTAGGCACTATATTGACTCTCCCCTTCATCTTTTATTGGTTACTGCTCAACGCTTTCATGGCGGGTGACCCTAACAATAAGCAGCAAGTTGTCAATTTGCTCGATGCCGCCCAGCCCTGCTGGCAACGTCTGGATACTGCGATGAGGCGAAGGCTACTTCTGCTTGATGAAGCGAGGGACCATTTATTCGGCGACGACCTGCCGGTTCTTTCGTCGAACCAGACCCATTTCCTGGCATCGTCCTTCAGAACAATGACGCCGAAGGTAATCGGCCTCGCAAAGCGGAATCACCACTCGGCCGATTCAGCAGCGGAAGACCAGTTCATGTTGGGACGTATAACCACCGGCGTTGTTATCATCGTTCTCCTCACCGCGTTAGCTCGTCTGCTGCGCGCTTCTCGCTCCTAACTCAGACGCGACAACCCCACCACCCTATCCCAAACACCCACTGTCCTAGCCCCAACGCCCACGCTAGGCCCAGCCAATCCCGATATCACAGTGCTTTCTCCCCAGTCCCGAGCAACCTCCTCGACCGCGGTTTACCGTTCTCAGACAGTCAGTCTTGTACCATCAGCATCTGGAGTCCTACAGTCGTATTCGCTATCCGCTTCAGGTAGATCGTCTGACTCCTCACCTCGATCCTCGGCCAACCATCAACTTCTCTCTCTTCATCACCTGTTGCAAACATCCAGTCCTCCGGCCACCCAGGGTCCCACGGCGTAAGGTTTCGTACTGAGGAACCCTCAGGCATCGAGATGGAGCGTGACTGCCGACCGTCCGAAGTCCGATGGAAATTCCCTCAGTTATGACCCCTAGAGAAGCGCCGAGGGAGATTATGGTAGGGAAACGAGGCGAGACGCAGAAGAGGGGTCTGAAGAGAACGATTGAAGTAGATAGTCGACTGTTCTGATTACAACGGTATACAATTGTTGCATCGTCCAAAGGGTTGAAACGTTGAAGTGCAGCGTTTAGAACTAACTTGCATTGAGATTAACCTGATGTAGAGAGAAACAGGTGCACCTATGAGCCCAATCAGAGCTGGGTACCACACGCTCAAAGGACTGAATAAGTACTTATACACGTACAATTGTTCTGAAATAGTAATGAAATGTTCATGGCTATACGACTTGGGTCGTTAGGACGCAGGAGAAGAGCCAGCTTTCAGGGATAGGTGAGGATTGAATATTGAATATTGAAGCTTGAAGGTCTGATGCGTGAACATGTTTTCAACAAGTTTTCAAATCTTTTTTCGTCTCCGTGCTCGGTCGTTTGGTGCTGACGATTGTCACAGGGGAGCGGGATCATGTCACTTAGATCTCATGATAAGCATGATGAAATGACTATTGTTCAAGTTATCCAGTCAGCGTAGAAATATGTAGCGGAACTTTCCGATATCAGATCAACCGGGGAATCCCAGTACAATGCACCTGCCTGCCTTTAAACATTTTCAAACACGCCACATTTCGGTGGCTGCAAGGCCAAGCCCGGCCAAGCACAGGCGCTTTTGCAGGGCTCGCGAGGTGGGGTTGTGCGCAACTAGGGGGTGTAGCTAATGGAGTTTGTAAAACACCGGCCTCTGTATTTGTGGACGGTGTTCCAGCTCAAGCTTTTGATGGAGGACATACGTTGGGGTCTCAATGACGTGTCAGGAACATTCTAAGGCCAGGATGTGGGATCGATGAAAACGGAGAGAGATCATTCTGAAAATTTAAAAGTGGTCACCAAAATGGTGGCGGGATGTGCTAGAGATCGACTCCATTTGTATCAAATTGTATGTTTTCTAGTACTAAGCTACTAGTAATCAATGCATTTATACATATAGAGCCGTGCGTGCATACATACTTCGATTCATGACATTTCTAGCTGTCACGCGAGTTTTTCTTGGGCCGGTTAAACCGTGATTTGGCCCCGACATATGCATGACGACTTTACCCGGGTCTTTTTCCGCTTGCGCCGCAGGGAGGCGTCATAATATCTCAGTGACCACCGCAATTTTCTTGACTAAAAACGGAATGCTTCACTGTCTTTCCTATATATTCAGGACATTGCGGAGGCTTTCTACAGGAGCTTTTATTGAAAGATGTCTACTGACCTTTCGGAATCTGTGATCGTTCTCCCTGACATCCTTGCGGAATGGCCCTGGGAGCGCAATATCAATCCACTCTCAGGTCTTCAGGCCAAAGCAGAATCATCAGCATGGATTGAAAGTTTTCCCTTCACACCACGTTCGCAACGATTACTGGAGCTTGGCAATCATCGTGAGTTTCATTTACCTGCCTACTAGAGCATGGTTTAGATATTATTGTTTTGGTCATTAGATTTGCTCTCTTCCCTCGCATATCCTTTGGAGAATGAAGGTATCGTAGCACATCCTCTTCTAGCTCATCCTCATCAAATACCTATCTCAACATGCTTTTGAATTACAGACATCTTTCGCGTGAGCTGCGATCTCATGAATTGGTTCTTCTTATTCGACGAATATTCCGATGCTGCGACACCTCACCAAGCTCAGCAAATGGCCACTATAACCATGGATGCTATACGCAATCCTGACAAGGCAAGACCAGTTGAAGAGTGCGTCGTTGGAGAAGCTACTCGACAGTAAGTCCTGAGTCTGTTTGGCGACTGTGACAATTGACTGTGCACACCCTTATCTAGATTTTGGAAGTTGTCATCTAGGTATGCATCCGTAGGTGCACACCGTCGGTTTATTGAGGGGCTCGACAAATTTACTGCTTCGGTTGCTCAACAAGCTCAAGATCGTGCTCAGAATTACATTAGGAACATCGACGAGTACTTTTTTATCCGCCGTGGCACAATTGGGACAGGGCCATCATTCGCAGTTCTGGAATTTGGGCTCAGTCTTCCGGATGAGGTCTTTGAAGATCCTGTTATTCAGAGACTCACCGATGCCTCTGCCGATCTGATCACTCTCAGTAATGTAAACTTTACAGTTTCTCCTTTATCTATATTTTTTTCTAATTTCATTTTGGACTAGGACGTATGTTCTTATAACGTTGAGCAAGCCCGCGGCGATGATGGCCACAACCTCGTCACCATCTTGATGCATCATGAAAGCCTTGATTTGAACGAGGCAATGAGGTGGATTGGTGATTACGCCTCGAAGCTTGTGCGCGATTTCAAGAATGACTTCAAACGTGTCCCATCTTTCGGGGAAGAATTCCAAGATGACGTGAACCGCTACTTGTATGGCCTGGCTAACTGGGTCAGGGCAAACGATTGTTGGAACTTCGAGGGTGGCAGGTACTTCGCCACAGGCGGGTTGGAAATCCAGAAGAGTAGAAAGGTTGTCCTGCTTCCTCGGTTAGTGCCTTACTTCCAAAAGTAAACTGTTCTGAGCCCTCTTTCTTACCCAGGGTTGGAAAT
>JAGGAR010016151.1:0-17194 GCA_017657315.1 Termitomyces sp. K1Ag
GTAAGAATGTTGTCGGACATGGACCATTGACACCAGTCATTATGGTCTATCGAAAAATCTTGCATGAGGTACCAATCCCCGACTCTCTTACGTAAGTAAGAGGAGGGTTCTCTGTCGAGCTCGAACGTCTGTTTGTCCTGCCAACTCTGTACTAGGTCACATGTTACCTGTCGAATTCACTGGAACTTTCTAGAATTTCTATAGTAGGCTAGTTAGATGCGACGTGACTCGACGTACCCTTGCCTTCCTTGCCTGCATTGCCACGTCGTTACTGGAGATATAGGTGTACGCCCCTCTGTCTGATATACGCTGCCTTGTTCATGTCTAGTTTCTTTGATACCAGCGTTGACATATAGAGCATCCCTTTACTTCACGTTTGGTTTTGCTCCTCCACACTATCTGCTACTTTCAAAAATCTCAAACCGTTCACCTGCTCAAGGATTGCATGTTGCTCTTGTTGTCTGTCCATCCTTCTACTAACATCACACCTGTAGTATTTCCCTGGTTTACAGTTGGCATTGCTGGATTGTTCCTCTGCACTGCTGCTTTCAAGAATCCCAAAGGTCAGCCTGTTCAAGGATCGCATGCATTCTCATCCTTCTACTAACATCATGCCTGTAGTATCTTCTTGTTTTACACTTGGTATTGCTGGATTGCTCTCAGATTTTGAATTTTCACTGTGGAGACCATTCAAACCTTGTGCGTACTATTTCTTTTGCTATCAGTGCACCTCTATTGAATTACACCTTCCAGTGTGTTCTGTCTTGCTTGTTGTGTAGTCTTGACTCTTCATACATCATTGGTTTTCTTACAATCTTGTGTGTGTGTGTTCTCTCTTTTTACATGGTCATTTACTGATGCTTGGTTTCTGGTATTTGTGTCACCTGTTGCAGGTCTAGCATATTTTGTGAACTACCACTACATCTCTGTGCACTACCACTACATCTCTGTGCACTACCACTTCAATTTGTTTGCTATTGTGCACTATGTTTCCACTTATTAAATCACCTTGTCGTATTCCAAGAGTTCTTGATGAGAAAGATTGCCCTCCTATAGGTGCTGAGTTTTTGGTAGAAGATTATCCAAAATATTATAATTCTTTATATTTTCCTAGTGCTTCCTGTTTTGAAACACCAGTATCTGTAGCAGATTGGTTAGTTGGTGTCTTCAAAGATGAACTTCCATCATCTTCATTTCTTGTTACATTTTCAAGGAATATTTTTACAGTATGCAACCTTGCAGATAGGTCATTCATTACTCTAGATTCGTATGATGTTAGTTCATCTTTTTTTCATCCACACAAGTACTTATCTTCATTTCAGCTTTATCCATCTCATGCAAAACATCCTATTTGGTTTTATTACACACAAATGCACTACATTCAATCACTAAATGAATTAACTTGCAAGAAATTGAAAACTGCATTTAGACCTGGATTTCCTACTCCAAAATCTCAAACAAAAAAGTCAATTGTTGACTCTATTGTTATGCACTTTATTCAATGCAGACAGCAATGGCTGGCTCTTACAACTCATCAAATAGATCAATCATTGTCTTCATCTTCTGAATCTACTCATAAACTATTTTATAACTTTGCTGTTGCTGCTTTAGGAGACATAGTAGTTCAAGCAATCATGATTCCTGAAGATCCTTTACTATGTTCAAAGAACTTTCAATTGAACAAGCCTATCTTGAATCAATTAACAAACAATCTTGATCAAAAGAATGATGACCTTCTCTTGAATTCAAAATCCTTTCCAAAAAAATTATTGCAGTCAATTTTATCATCACTTCATCCTTCTTGGCGCCCTAATTTTATAGCATCTCATAATAGCATGGCTAATGCTGTTGTCCAAAGTTTTCACTCTCGCTGCATTGCTCTGATGTCTTGTCATATTTCAATTATTCATCAATATATTTCTTGTTTGCAACCATCTACATCAGTTTTTCCTTCAGATTTTAAGGAATCTATCCAATTATTGCTTGAAATTGAATATACTACTAAAGTATTTATATCTCTAACAGTCTCCTTAGAGACTCAGCAATCTAAAGCAAAAAAATTAGTTCGAAGCATTCAAAAACAAAATAAAGTTGAAATGTCTGCTCAGCAACAAGCAAACATTGCATCTTCATGGCCAACTGTTCCTTCAGAAAATCTTATTATGGACTGTGCATACAGATATCGAGCTGCTACTAAATGGGCTCCACCTCTCATTTGTGCAGTTTGTGCACGCCAACAAACTCAATCAATTGTCCACTCTATACCAATCAATAATCCAGAAGATGTTCAAAGTCTCAATTTATTTATTCTAAAGCGTATTGACTCCCGCTTTAATATTAGTTTTTCTTTTTTACCTGAAAATTATGCTGGGTTAATGCTAGATTTGCGAGGTCTTACAACTGATCCAAATGCTATTCAAATTTGCAATGATTGTTATATTGATCTTAAAAAGCAACAAATTCCAAAATATGCTTTAGCAAATAATCTGTATCGTGGTGAATTACCTGATGAATTCTCAGATCTCACTTGGATAGAAGAAATGACTTGTGCTATTTATTGTAATAGTGCTTATGTGACGCGACTATATCAATCATCAGATCCTAAGCAGCCACGCATTTTTCATGGAAATACTTGTGCTCATGATATGAATATTGTTTCTACTGCATCTGTTCTTCCTCGAACTCCTGATCATGTTAATGGATTATTATCTGTTGTTTTTATTGGGCCTGGTCAATATAAGAAAAATGCAATAAAAAATATGTTTCGAGTGCGAAAGTATAAAATATGGGCTTTTCTTATTTGGTTGAAAGATATTGCTAAAAATCCTTTATATCAAGATGTTGTTCTTGATAAGCAGGCTGCAGATCTATATCCAGAAGATGCTACTCTTCCTGGTGTAGAAGATAGAGTTATTCATGATACTGAGCTACCTGGTCAGAAAACTTTTGATGAAGAAACAGCAGGGCTAGAAAATCATCCTGCATTAGAAGTCCATGAGCCTCAAGCAAATGATGAAGCTACAATCTTTTTAGAGCATATGGGTATATCAGATCCTGAAAATGTAAAAATTCAAGGCCGCTCTTTTACAGCATCAGCTTTGCGCTCACTTGTATCAAAAGATGATGATAAAGCTGATGAGCAGCCTGATTTGCTAATTTATAGAGGTGCTCAAGCAATCAATGAATATAATAATCCTTCTTTATTTCCTGGAATGTTTCCTACTTT
The DNA here is from genome assembly GCA_017657315.1 of Termitomyces sp. K1Ag. Taxonomy (NCBI): domain Eukaryota; kingdom Fungi; phylum Basidiomycota; class Agaricomycetes; order Agaricales; family Lyophyllaceae; genus Termitomyces; species Termitomyces sp. K1Ag. Next base: position 3,227 of record JAGGAR010016151.1, read on the forward strand.
ATTTCCTTATGGATGTGGTGGTTTTGATGATCCTAAGCGCCCTACTAAACTTAGTATGCAACTTCATGTAAATTATCTCATAGATTTAGCAGATCATATCTTTAGATATCATTACTCTTTTATGTTTATAGCTTTGAATATTATACATCGCAGAGCTGCTCATTTGCATACAAGCTTTACTGTTAAAAGCTCACGATTTAAAGTTATTGCTGAAAAACTTGTATCAATCTCTTCTGAAACTCTTCTTTCTGCTGCAAAGCATTTAGAAAAAGATAGTAATCTTCAATTACTTTCAGAAAATGAGAAACAAGTATATAGTCTTCTCAAAGAAGTTAATACCATTGCTTCACATATTCCAGGATCTCAAGCATCCAAGATAAAATGTAGAAATGAAATTTACAATTACTCTGGTTATTTTGGAATGCCAATGCTTTATTTTACTGCAAATCCAAGTGCAGTGCATAGTCCTATTTTTCAAGTCATGTATGGTGATCAAACTGTTGATCTTGATGAGCGCTTTCCACTGATGGTTGATAGCACTACAAGAGCTTTAAGATTGGCCAAAGATCCTGTTGCTGCTGCTGACTTTTTTTATTTTGCTATCAAATGCATATTTCAACATCTTTTTGGTTGGGACTTTGAAAAGGGGCAAAGCTCTTTAGAAGGTGGTATTTTAGGTCATCTTGCTGCTTTTTATGGATCAAATGAATTGACTGAAAGAGGTCAATGGCATGCTCATTTTCTTATATGGCTTGTGGGTGCACCAAATCCTTCTGATATTCATACTAAGCTGAAAGCTGAAACTGGCTATGATCAAAAGCTATTTGAATATTTTGAAACTATTATTCACCATCATTTTCCTAATATTGAGATAGAAATTGATCCTAAATATGAACCTCGCATTGAGCGACCTCCTCATGTACCATCACCTTCCTGTAGATCTAAACAAGATATTCAACTTTGGAAAGATTTACTTGCAGTAGAAATAAAAAAATGTGGAGAAGCTCTTCAGCGCCATGATTGTAGAGCTGTATGCCATAAATATGGCAATGATAATAAATGCCGCTTCCAGTTTCCACATGAACTTGTTCCAGAGTCAAAATTTGATCCTGAAACTAATTCAATATATTTATTATGTCAAGACTCTACAGTCAATTATTTTAATCCAATTATTTTAGTATATTGTCGACACAATCATGATCTTAAATGCATTTTATCTGGAAAGGCAGCTAAAGCAGCAATGTTTTATATCACAGATTATATTACAAAATTAGATCTTAAAACTTATCAAATGTTATCTTTATTATCTCGTGCAGTTTTAAATATGAAAGATTCAGTTAATACTACAAGCCCTGTAGCTAAATCTAAATTACTTCTTCATAAGTGCCTTTCTCAATTGAACAAACAACAACAAATACATGCTCAACAAGCAGCATGGTATATTCGTGGCCAAGGTGATAGCTTTTCTTCACATAAAACTGTGCCAATGCTGTCAAGTCTTTTACTTTATAATATAAAAAAGTCTTACCAAACAAATTCTAATATTAATTCAGCATCTTTAAATGTAGGATCTCAAGACTCCATTAAGAATGAAGATGAAGATGAAGATGAAACTTATGCTATTGAACCTGTCTCAATTAAAATATCTGTGAATGCCAAGGGAGAGCTCCTAAAAGCTAATCAAATAGATGATTACATTTATAGAGATTTAGGTTTAGCTGACATTTCTTTTTATGATTTTGTTCAGCGCTTTCGAAGAGAGTCTATAAGAAGTTTTAAAACTAAAAATTCTAATGAACCTCGCTTAGGTACTTATAAGCGATGGAAGCTTCAACATCCTCATCCTTTATGTAATACTCATCATTTGGTAGAGCATACTAATTTTGAGCGGGGAGATGGCTCTAAATTATTAATACCTCGCATTATAGGTATGACTATTCCTCGGCCTGCACATCAAGATTATAGTCTCTTCATGCTTGCTCATTTTAAACCATTTAGCAATGTAGAGCCTCTGATACTCTCTCATGAAAATCCTGATCAAATTTTTACTTCTTATAAATTTAATTATGCGTCACTTAAAATTATGAAAAATTGGGAAGCTATTCATGAGTGTGAAGATGAAAGAGATGCTGAAAGACTTCACAAAAGACAGCAAGCTTTGAATGAATCTAAAATCTTAACTCATTTAGCTGCATTTGATGATAATGAATGCTTACTTATTCCTGAAAACCCTATTCTTTCAGCTCAAAAAGATTTTAAACTAAACCAAGAACTTCTTAAATTGCAAGCTAGTCAATGGTTTTCTTCTAATAACTTTACTTCTAACTATGCAAGTAACACATCGCCTTTACCTGATATCAGTGCTTTCAACTTGAAGACTTGGAAGAAAGAAATCAAAACACAAGAAGAGGTTCTTAAGTCTAAGCGGCAAAATGCATTAGATCCTCTAAATCCTACTGGATCAACTATTGTCATTTCTGAAACTGAACTTATACCTTCATCTAATACTTGTGAAGCATTTAATCCTGCTTTAGATGTATCAAATTCAGCTGTTCCTCAAACTGAAAATGTTAATAATATCAATCATTTAAAATCAGAAACGCGAGATGAATTGTTAAATCGCATTATTCAAGAAGAAACTCTTAATGAAAAGCAAGCAATTGCATTTAGAATTATTTGTAAAGCATTTTTTAAATATATAGATGATGAAGCTGCTGGTGTTAATAAAGTTAATTCTTCAAATTATCAACCTTACTTGCGACTCCTTCTTTCTGGTCCTGGAGGTACAGGAAAGACTCATGTTGTAAAAGCTGTGCAGCGGGTAATGGAGGCTTATCAATGCAAGCATAAACTTCGCTTCTTAGCACCTAGTGGAACTGCAGCTGCTCTCATTGATGGATTAAGTATTCACAAAGGTTTGTCTATTAAAGTTAAAAAAAGACAAAAAGGTAAGAGTAATCGAGCACCAGGTGATTCTCAAGAAGACTACTCTGTAATTATGAGTGTTGCTGATAAAAACAGACTCTTTGAAGAATTTAAAGATGTCATTATGCTTTTAATTGATGAAGTTTCTTTGTTGAGTTGCCTTCTATTATCTGATGTTGACTGCTCTTTGCGCATAGTCAAAGGTAACAATGAACCTTTTGGAGGGATTTTAGTGATTTTTTCTGGTGATTTCTATCAGTATCCTCCTGTAGCAGGAACTCCTTTGTATAAGCCAGTCACAAATTCAACTCATATGTCTCCAGAGCAACTATCAATGTGACTTGGCAGATTGGCATGGAAATCAATTACTGAAGTTATAAATTTAGAAGAACAGCAGCGCATGAAAGGAGATCCTGAATTTGCTGATGCTGTTCTAAGGTTGAGAAAGCGAGCATGCACACTTCAAGATGTTGATTTATTTAATAGCCAAGTCATTAAATCATTTGAAAATCCAGATGGATTAGATATGAGCACAGAAGGAAGACTGCATGCAACTGCAATTGTAGCTACAAATGATCTTCGCCATGCAATTAATTTGCAAAAAGCAAAGTCAATTGCTGGCAAAAATATTGACATCTCTGCTGCATATGATACTATAAAGAAGCAAACTGCACCTGAGCCTGCAAGAACTGCACTTTTAAAATTAGATGTTTCTAAATTTTCAAATGAAGGTGCTTTGCCTGCCTTTCTTCCTTTATATGTAGGCATGCCTGTTATACTCCGCAACAGAAATTTATCTACTGAACTAGGAATTACAAATGGTGCTCAAGGAATTCTACAGAAATATGAATTACAGACATGCTCTGCAGGTTATACTTATTGTACAGGTGCTCTTATTGAATTTCCAAATAGTAAAATTTCTCTTTCTAGTTTACCTGGCAAATATTTTCCAATTGAACCTCTGACATGGAAATTTCATCATCCAGTCCAGTTAGATACATACAATGATACAAAACAAGTAATGCCTATTATTCGCAATCAATTGCCTTTTCAGCCTGCCTTTGCCATTACTGGTCATGCTGCACAGGGTAAAAGTCTTCCATTTGTTTTAGGATGGTTGCATCTAGGAGGATTTGCTGCTTATGTCACAGCATCTAGAGCAACTTCTTGCCATGGTCTAGCTATTGTTCAAAAGGTCAAATTAGATGATTTGAATCGCAAATTACCTCATGATCTGCTAATTGAAGCACATAGGCATGAAATCATGGAGCATAACACACTCATCACACATGGTTTTAAGAAAGGAATTATCAAGCTTGTACCTGATCCTGAAGGTGAAAGCTTGCATTTGGGAAAATCTGCAAATCTCAATGTTGAACTATCTTCTAATCGACCTGCAAATAGCTTTAAAGAAGATCCTAATAACAAAGAACTTTGCATCACAAGTAGTCAAAAAAGAAAAAGATCACTGTCACATTCTTTCTCTACCAATTCTTGTAAAAAGCCAAAATTAGATAATGCAGAAGATAACATTTTGATGTGGACCCTGATTCCTAAGGGTTGTGTATGGGATAGTGCAAACTGGTCATGCGCTTATGATTCTGTATTTATGTCTTTCTATTGCGCTTATCTTCAAATAAATGATGCAGATCGAGCTTTGTGGCAGAGCTTCAATGAAACATGTGCTGTTTTAGGTAAGCTCTTCACAGAACACCTCAGCAACAACAAAGATATCAATGATCTTTGCAACAGATTTCGGAGATATCTTTTCCAAAAGAGTTCAACCAAATTTCCTTTGATAGGCCCTATGTTGATCAGTGCAAATGACATTGTTGACTTAGTGTTTTTTGCACCTCAGATAGCTCAACCAATGATTCACCGAGTTACATGCTCTTCTTGTAATTTTGCCAAAGATACACTCATTGAATTGCATCATGTAGGCCACTGCATAAGCCCATCTTTGTGGTCTAATTATGGTAATAAAGCTAAGACTGAAGCAACTGTGCAGCAATGGATAAACATTTTCCTTGCAGCAGGGTGGAGACATGCTTCTGCACAAGCAAAGATGCTGATGCAAAGTGTACTAGCTAATCATATGCTTGACTGTTTTACAATACCAAAAGAAGATCTACTTTATGCAACCAGTCCTATCATGTTTCGCTTAGATTTGGATCCTGTTCAAGCAGTGACAACTCGCATAACTGACAATGTGTGGTTGCCTACTCCTTTAGGCATGCAAAAATATTGTGTGCGCGCTGTTATATACCAAGGTTCTGATCACTTCACTGCCCGGTTGTTTGACAACAACTCAGTTTGGAACTACGATGGTGCTGCACACAAAGGTGTGCCTACTAAGAGTGACACAAATGATTTGGAGATTTTTGAAGGGAGGCAGCAACACATTGTAATATATAGTAAAGTGTAATCACACTAAGCACTATATTATTACAAAATTTGGGAAAGTCTACTGCATTCCACATCTTCTTCGACTTCATCACTAGATTCCACAAGTTCAGCAGCCTCACTTCTTGTAATAAGACCTGCTTGATATCTTTTCCATGCTGCAAGTAACCGGCTTGAAGTTACAAATGCCAGTCCTCGCTGGCAAAAATGAGGGCTAACATCATTGGGCTGAACATCTAGCAAACTGGTTCCATGAGCTTCACCTGGCAACCAAACTATGAGTGTATTTGCTGCTTGTGTACGTGCAGTTATATAGAGAGCAGAGTGCTAGGGGGAAAAAGTCAGACAAAAACCAAAAGGTAAGCAAATTCAAGCACCACGATTGTTCCGTAATTCGAGACCAATTGACGCTACTTGCCGATCAACAATGTAAAGGCGACGAGAACGCTGGAAAGGGTGTGTTAAAGATGATGAGAAATGTCAAGGACTAAAAAAAAACACACCCCACATGCCCTTGTCACTGCAATCAGCTTCCGCATCCGTGACCAAAGACGTTCAACCCCCTCGCCGTCGGTTAAACCCAAGCCCATGTGAATCCGAGGATTATTGACAATTTGACAGGCCCATTGATGAACAAAAGCGTGCATGATGCTGGTCACAAGGAGAAGACGATTGGTGAGCTCAGGCAAGAGGAAATTGTACTAGAGGGAAGTGATGAGGACAGCGACATCGACCAGATGAATAACTTACCGTGTGAAGGCTCTGATCTAGGACACATCCGACATCGTACAGTAGAGCCAGAGTAGCTGTTGGGGGAAGGAGAGAGAACAGGTGCTCAATCATTGCTACAGCGTACTTTTGCTGTTCCCTGGGAGTATCAATATTGGTGAGAAAGATAGGAATATCGTGTCGACAGACAAGGGCCATGAGGCTGCCATCATCAAATCTATCCATATTGGTCTTGACATTGGACCCGTTGCTCGCGGTGTGAGAAGATTCACACTCATTGATGGCTTCATCTGGTATGACAGACTTTCAAGGACGAGGTTTACGCGTTGCTCTTAGTTGTTCCATTCGACTACCGATATTATCAACAAATTCCTTTGATAGAATGTAAGTTGGTTCGTAGAAGTGCGGTGAGTCTCCCGCAGACCGCAGATGTCGATGATTGAAGTTCCCGTCGACGCAAACTTGGATGTCACCGCCGCTAATATCCTAAATAAGCCAGATCGTAACCTAGAGATTCATAAACACTCACTCTCGTTCCAGTGATCGCCCAAATAAACTACCTCCGAAGCAGCATGGACATCTCTGTTGCAGGATTCGCGCGCATTCTCCAGGAACCAATCCAACTTCTGATGAGACTGTAGGCCTTTGGGAAGGGGTCGGAGATGGCGGTACGGTGAGAGGACAGTCTGAAGGCAGTGAGGGGAATGGAATGGGAGAGGGCGTGGACGGCGCAGGGTAATTCATGGGGGTCATGATCTCACTGTTCTGTATTTGAGTGTTGGCAGCAAGGATAGCAGCATCTACTTGCTGTTCCAGGCAAATTTGAAGCTTGTCATACCACTGGGCTGCGTACCCAAGACCTCGACAAAATGCATCCTGAACTGGTGCACCCTAAGTAGTTCTCTTATTAGCTTGGAAGTTGGAGCCGCTGAGTTGACACGAAGACATACCTTTTTATCTGTGACAATAAACCCTCTCCAAGCATAGAATGTGTTCAAAGCGCTGGCCATTGCATTGACAGCATCACACGATCGTTCAAAGAGGGCACAGTAAAAATCGAGGATATGGATGGAGATTGTGATACGAGGATATAAAGGGGCGGTGGGGAAGAGCCCATTGGCTATGAGAAGGAAATGAGAGGTGAAGAGGAGGAGAGAGGAAGTTTGGAGGTGTAGAGGTACGAAGGAAGTATGGTTGGATGGGGATCGCAAATCTGGAGGTTCTATTTTAGGAACGAGAAGTGATGCGGTCGTCTTGTTAGGCCCCTTCCCATTGACTCAAATAACCCCCCTAAACCCCCATCAAGAAGCACGAACTGACCTGCGTTAGGTGTGTTTCTCAGCATGTACATTCTGCTGACAGGCTGCACAACGCAATCATGATTGTTATATTATCAAAAATCGGATAGAACGTTACTACATACAGCGGATGGAGTAGAAGAGAGGTTGTTCATGTGTACCGTACATTCACATTCACATTTCAAGTTAACCTGTTTCTCACTCATTTCAGTTTCCGTTATCTTCCACTTCTTCTGGTTCTTCATTCCCGTGGTTAGTGCGCTTTGCAGGCCGTAGAGGAAACTCGTAATCTTCGTCAAGTTCTATAGGACGCTTGCGGATCACTTGCGCAGGAGTCTGCAGTCGAACAATTTCAGCCTCAAGAAGCTGAGAAATTGCATAAGTATTCATGGTAAGCACTTTTCGAAAATACTAGTGTAATCCAGGATGCGTACATCTGTTCCAAATCTTCCTGCTAAGAGAAGCTTGTCCAGGTGAATGAGAGGAACATTCTTTTGGCCGGTCTTGATTGTTCGAAAGGTGACACCTGCTTTGACTAGATGGCCAATGCGAAACGCTCCAGGGTAGGCTACTCTTTTATACGTTTCACTAGCAAGTAACAATCAGTAGGCAAGCACGCGTATGAAAAGTGCAAATATCTACTTAGCGTCGTAGTCGACAACCAACTCATGGAAGACAATGACATTGTCGTCAGAGTGAGTATACTTTCCCGATTGGAGAAGTCGAGCAATCGCCCCATGGTTGTCTGTACCTTCTGGTATGGATGCTTCCTCAAAGTACATACTGCGTTCCTTGGGAGTACAAATTCTTGTTGTGGGGCAGATGGCAATGGCACCGGGAGCAACGCTAAGAGGGCAATAACGATTCATGTCTCCTTCGGGAAATGTCTCGTCAAAATAGGCAAATATAAGGTCAATTGCAGCCAAGGCATTGGGAAAGTAGGCGCAGGCATTGGGAGCGATAATTGTTGCAAAGTAGTTTAAGGAATTTGGTTCGCGGCGGTCAATCCTACGGTAACATTTCACAAAAATCAAAGAAACAGGTGGGGTTTTGATGCACTTGTAGTTCTGGGGAAGTGGGGGCAGCCTATAGTCAACTAAATAGCCTGAGAAGTTGAGGACGGCTATGGTAGACGTTCCACGGTGGACAAGGTGTTTAATGCCACCTTTCGCGTCCTTGATTTCGAAGGCTTCTTGGATCTTTGCAAGCGTATCGTAGGAAGCAAGCTGGTTGGCTACTGTAGCTCCATTCAACCGCAACTGTGCGAGCCAAAGAGCATGTTCAACTAGAATATTGACAGTTAGGGTGTGGAAGCGTGCTTGGCGAACTTGAAAACATGCGGCTTACCTGCCTCATCGCAACTCAAAATGTCAAGCTTTTTCTCCATAGGCAGAGTTGATGGTCCAGTTGGAGGCATTGTTCAAGGAAGACGTAGACTGGAAGATGTACTTATTGTTGAGACGGCTGGAAAATGAATGCGTCAGCACTGATGCACGGCATGTCTGAGTGGCGCTGATTTGATTGAAAATGGGAACCGGCGCAACATGACTCAGACTTTTCAGTGTACAAATGCTACTTGCGTAAGCTGTATTGTCCATGCCGAATGCTTGGGCGAAATTTCAGGCAAGCAGAGTCTGGAACTATGATTAAGCTAAGCCTATAGGAGATATCTTTGTGTTCGCGCGTCAGTTAGGAAGTTGTTTTCATTGGATCTTGTTCAACTGAAGAAAACAGTGGAGAAGTGGAGACGCTGCAGTCAGTTTTAATTTAGCCTGTAGGAGATAAACTTGTGGAGGTGATAATCACACAAGAAGTTGGCGCCATCGCGCTTCGTTTGGCGGTTTGCACTGGACGGATGTTATTTTGAAACTCAAGGCTGAACTCAAGGCAGAGATAAGTTAAGTGAAGTAATTACTTTATTGGTGACGGCAAGTGGTGGCAAAAAAATGAAAGTGAGTGTGTAGTAGTGCAGCATACGTGTATCATCGGCAGGGATTGCTGGTGGCCGTCATACCTGAAAAGGAGAGAGAAGCAGTATCTGCAGAACGTCCTTCTGGAACTTGTTTCAGTTCCAAAACAGATGAGACGTCAACAAGAAGTAAAGCTTTTTTTAGTCTGAACACAGGACAGAACTTACTTGGACTCCAGGGGTCAGGCTAATGGTGATCAAAGGGTAGCTGCAAGCAGGATTCAAGTCAGTTATTATGAATTAGCATGAGGCCTACTGCCATAGGAACACATGTTTGAGATCTGGCTGAGTAGGGTGAACGGGCCAGTATGCACAGACGGATGTGGAGTGCAGAGTTGCTTAAAGTGGTGATGGCAGATGCGACGGTCTGGGTGCGAGACGGCGGAAAGTTGATCCAGACTTCTGGGTAGCAACAGTAAGTGTGTACGCAATGACAAACTTCAAAAACCTGCGATTGGAGGCAATAATACCGCTTGATATCGACAAAGTTACTTCTGGCAAGGTTTCCAATGCCAAGAGGGTTGCAGGCGTTGCGATGCCATATGCATGACGCCATTGAGTTTGGCTGAGTCTTCAATTCTGCGCCTAGAATCTTCGGTGCCATCTAGCAGCCGCCCAGTTCTGCTGTGCATATGTTCCTCTACATACAAGGAAACTCTGAGAGAGTCGAGACCAGGCTGTGCAGGAGCCAGTTGGAGTCGAAGTCAGCAATTGTCTTGATCGCCGCTGCATACCATCGGTGGAAAGTCAAGAATCAGACCTTTGCGTGAAGAGAATTGTAAACTATGCAATACTTTTTGAATGAAATTGAGTCTCAGTGAGCTGTTGAGTAAAGAGCAGGTGTTGCAGTAAGTACGACGAGTTGAACCTGCACAAGATGGGCAGTGGTCAGGGGCAATTTCCAAAATAAGTGAAATTTGACATATCGAAGTCCGCATCGGCTGGTCCGCCCCAGTTTGAAAGCGGCAGCAAGAATCGGATCTCAGGCTTCAGCAATACGCAAGCCTGAAGGCAGCAGACGGCAGAATAGCTTTCGTCACCACGGCAGAGTCCAGAGCAGAATTTAGGAATTCATTTTATCTTGGTATACCGTATAAAAGGCAGGCGAGTGGTGGCTGCAATGGTCCAAGTTCTCCAGTGTTTGTGCGATTCTCAATGACTCGTCTTGAGCGTTCTGAAGTGTCCAAGTATGCGTTCGCTACTTGATTTTTATTCTTGTGACTGATTTTTCGTTTATAGAAGGCAACTTGAAATTGTTCCCGACAGCGACGGCGAATCTGTTATTCTTCCTGAGGTGCCAATCAAGAAGATCAAGGTTGACGCTGGTGATATTCCATCGTAAGTTGATTTTCTTCAGCAGGACATGCAAAGCTGAGCACAATCTAATTTAGAGAGTCGACCAGGGCAGTCTTGGATTTGGCACCAACTACGGCACCTGATTCGAGCGATGCTGATGTAGACTCAGAAAGCTCTTTGTTCAGTGGCTCGGACGCATCTAGTAATGGAGGGAATTCTCCGCCATGCGAGAGGTGTGTTTACTTTTGTCTTTTGAAGCGTCGTACATCTATTGAGTTGTGGACACCCAGGACTGATCCTGGCCCAGAGCATTCTATCTTAGAAGCAATTCAGTTTTTGTCATTCAATGGTCGCTACAAAATCGAAACACCAGTGGTTAACTTGTCGTACATTTTTTCTGATATGCAGGTTCGTCGCCGAATGCTTGACTTGGACGTTTACGAACCAAAGTCACTCGAGCTTGTCAATCTCGCCGTTGCTGAACCCAGCTCCCTTGGTCAAAGCCAATATTTGTACCGAGTTGGTGCACAGGGTCGACCAGCTTATACATGCGTCTTTCTTGTAGGGGCTGTGACTAATAGCAACCTTCTTGTTGTCAACGAGCAGCGAAGCATATCTGTTGCGTTTTCTGATCGCACTTTCCCTCGTGCTATGGCTGTGCTTGGTGCTGTTTTTCGGCAGATGAAGCTGGTTGTCCCAACCTATAGAGATGGAGCATCTTTGACAACATATAGGCGAGCGTTTGGTGCGAGTCTTCAAGTTTATTATTCTTTCAAGACAGCTGAAACATTTGGACTTACAGATAACGGAGCTTATAGCATGCTCGCACCTCCACCTCTTGGTAGGAACAAGGGCTCAACCCTTTCTAAGCTAACATGGCGGTCCCCAGTTAGGCCCTTTGGTGATACAAGTAAGTCCATTTGCTGTGCTCGGCGAACCAACTTGAATATATGCACTGTAGTTCCCGTCTTTGATGGTCGCCTGCCGTTCAGCATTGAGAATTATCAGGCCTTGCCTCGCTTCTACGGTGAGGTTCTGGAGAGGTCCGGCGTGATAGCTGTTTTCACAGTGTCAACCTATGCAGGTGTAATTGGCACAACTCTTTCTCTCAACGTCCAGGATGTTATTCTTGCTGCAGAGTCTGGATCTTTTAGCGACGATGTTAGCCATGTTCGTTCCAATCCACTTTGGCTCAAAGCGAGGGAAGAGGAGGATCCTGACGCCTCTGGTGAAGATGAAGTAAGTGACAAGGAAGTTCTGGTTTAACTATCAATGATCTATGCACTTCACTCAATGCCTTACCTACTTGTTGCGTAACATGTACTTGTACTTCAAGAACCCCTACTCTTTGCGCACTCCTATGAATGTTACATAGTGTACTTGTATGGTTGTTACATAGTGTGCTCGTGTTGTTGCTACATAGTGTGCTCGTATCGTTGTTACATAGTGTACTTGTATGACTGTCAAATAGCGTACTGTGATTATCACATTGTGTGTTTCCTTGTATCAGTTTTCTTGATCTCAGAATCCATGCTGTCCCTATCCAGGTACCTTTCTGCACGATGGTGCAGTCTTGCTCTCGTCGCAGTTTCTTGCAGTGTAAATGTTTTTGACTGTGACGAACTTGTTGCTTGGAAGAGTGCATCAAGGAGTCTAAGGCTGGAGTCAGAAAAGACGGGCAGGCCAAGAGTCTAGGCGACGCTGATAATGGTGAATTCAATAAAGTATCATTTATTGGTATGAACACATGAGAGCAGGATAGTAGAAGTAGGAAACAAATTATTAAAAAAGGAATTATGAGGTTGTGGAGATGGATGCGTAAACGAACTGCTCCTCCTGATGCAGACGTGAATGAACGTTGACTCAATAGCACACCGCCGCAGACTTCATGAAGAGGAAAACCTTGAAAAGATACAAAAATTAGTAAATGGCACATTGCGTGGCAGCAGCACTCACTCCCAAGTTGATAAGGTCATTAAGCTTACTGATCTTCTCCTTCTCCTCGAGCTTCACGCAATGCTATGTTCAATCGGGTTTTTCAATTATTGTTGACACTTGCATGTGCCGAAGTCCTGAAAAGAAATTAGAGATATATGGTGATGATAAAGGTCAGTCATACAGCTAGGATAAGATCTTTCATTGCCACCTCAACCTTGATCCATTCCTCATCAATTAGTGTTGGCCAGATGAAATGAGATTCAGTGATCGTCGACTTGTCGGGATGTAGGATAATTTTTTGACTTTCCCTTGTTGACATGAAGGCCGCGGAGGAGAAGGATGACGTGAGAAGGCAGCATAGCTAGATATCGATTTCCACCAGTCATCTGGATACTTATTGTTAGGATTGTCTAATGATATGCTGCATGTAGCCTACCGTAGAGATTGAACAGAACCATTTGAGGTTGTGTGGCTCTCCCCATATTTCTAAAACTCACATGAAAATGCCTGTAAGATCCAGTTGAACATGGAAACAAACATAGAGATTCACGCGATTGATGGTCAGACTCCACCAAAGGGTGAACCGACGATTTGGAATTTGATTAAGACCAGATCGTTGGGCATTTGTCAGCTTCTTGTATCTCATTGACTCCTCAAACCCAGATGCCTTCTCCCAGAATAGACCTAACGGAACGTGAGCAACGCTGAAAGGAGGACAGTTGCGGGCGCGATGACGCACCTTCCCATGTAGAGAAGTAAGTCCCCTCGAATAAGGTGCTGTTCCAAAATACCCTTGACACTACCGGGGGCTGCAACGACATCAACGCGATAGTTGTTCAGTTACCAAAGTTTGCCGCCGCGGCGCTACAACATCGACCAGAAAGGATTGCTGACAAACCACTGAGTTTGTGCGAGAAATCTGCTAGAAGAAGGGATGCGTACTGCTTAAGCAGCTGGTACTGTTTCCACTCTGTGCAGACGCGCCAACCATGATCGCAAGCCAATCTAAGAACGCGATATCTTCAGTTCGGTCGGCCTCCTCGACGACGTTCTCCTTTTTGTCACCTGCCTTTCCTGACCCAGCCAACCCATCCAACACCCTTGTCGCCCAACAAGCCTTTGTTTATTTCCACCAAATTGACTTCAACCCCATTGTTTCTGGGGTACAAGCCGCTTTGAATTCTTTGGGCCTAGATATCAGTGATTCACTCACCAATGTTGAGGAACGTCTAAAGTTGTTCGCGGCCGTTGGTCTTCCTGGTAAAACAGTCGAAGTGGATGTTCAAGGGTGCGATCAACAAGTGCAATTATCAGTTTAGTGCTCTCAAGTCCCGGCATATCGGTGCAGTTGGCCTAGATGTATATGAGAGAGAAGCGGAATATTTCTTTGCCGACTCGAGCGCTAAGATA
>JAGGAR010016152.1:0-17134 GCA_017657315.1 Termitomyces sp. K1Ag
CACCCACCCACCCACACCCTTTGATTGCTCTGCAGGTCCACTGTGAAGCATCAGCTTGACACCACACTCACCACTGTCTCATGAGATTGGCTTGCCCACCCAATCACAGCTCACATGAACCAACTTCAACAAGCACAAGTCATGGTTTTGAGCTATAAGGACTATCCTTTCCCCAAAAACCTTGCCAAACCTTAGAAATAATTATCAATAGGAAATCAATCTTTATTAGGTCTCTACAGACATGAACTAACACTTCCAACATTAGTCTGACAGCAAGCAGTCACAGCACATAGATAGATGAGCAGTCCTTTCTTGCAGGCTTCAAGGTATAGGACGTGTTACTTCAGTGTCAGAAGCAGCAACAACATATAACCTGTCAGAAGTGGAATCCTATAAGTAGTACAATGTAAGTTAATTCCTCAGTCTCTGTGCAATTGACTGTATTCTGTGCATATGTATAAGTAGCACAATGTAAGTTAATTCTAAATTCTATTATAAGTCAAGTGTCTGAAGCATGTAAGGTAGCAAACTCACCCTCAGTCTGTGTGCAATTGACTGAGGGTGTCTAATGTCCATATGTGAAATATATATTGTTTCTGTCTATTGCACATCTCTTTGTCTTAATTGACAAAGAGACTGACCCTGAAAAAGGGCAACTTGTACCTGAACCACTATCATGGTCATATCTCTAGGGCATGTGTCTGCAAACACCTCTGCTGCCATTGGCAAATCCTGTGCTCTCACTGGTGAACCTAAAGGTACCCATAAAAGGTCACTGCTACAACTGCAGTAATCAAGTTGATTACTGAGTACAGAACTCTCCCCCCAGTGTCTGCACAATGGCAAAAGATGATGTCCACAGCAGACTCACCCAAGTGCATCCGGCCCAGAAGGGAAGCCAGTACTGATAAAGATAAACACATGTACTTAACTAGACCATGATCCAAAGACACCCACAGAATATACAATCTAATACCTCCTGAACACTGAACATTGAACACTGAACACCCAGGCCACCATGGTAAATAAGCTCCCCATCCTCACAACTCCCCCCCCCCCCCAACATGGGATAAGGTGCAGAACCCCATGAGGAAATCATGACCCCCTAGATAAAACATGCTAACATAGGATAAACCAGCAAGAGAAGAGCTCAGAAACTCTGGAGTACAATAACGATGCTGCCCACACAAAAAGTAAACCCCACCTTGTCCAACAAAGGGATGCAAAAAACCAACGCCAATAACATGGAAGGTATTACTCCCAGCCCCACCAAAATCAACCACTTATATGCAGATGTAGTCACCCACTTCCCCACCACAACCATACAGCCCCTCTCCAGCTCACCTCTGTCATCCCCAACAGCATCCCCAGCCATTCCCATTCCCAAAAAATCCAAAGTCACCATGCCCGAGTCCTGCCCTCTCTGTATCAGCCCTGGGTTATACAGGAGCCCAAAAATGACATGACAGAGGTAGGGAAAGACTGCTTCTCCAGCTCAACACCCAGGGCAGGTACAACTCAGAGAGAAAGCAGCCAAGTAGAAAGTACACCTTGCATGCCCCCCTCCAAATCCAACACCCCAGCTGGTAGAAATAACCACCCCCCCCACCAAACCCCAGAAACTCCCATACCTCCCATAATCCTCCCCCACACCTATTGTACCCTGAGGCATGAATCCAGAAGGGGAACCCCTGCATCTGAATGACACCCTTCACCCAAGTCAAGAGATGGAAGTCCAATGGATATATCCATGTCCACACCCAAGTGTGACAAGGAAGAAGAAGAACAGGCACCAACAAATGACAACTGTGGTTTGAAACCACCAAAAACAATATATCAACAAACAGGAAAGGCTTCTGAAGGACAGCAACACTGGAAGGGAGATGGCCAAAGGTATACCTAGCAGCCACCCCATCCTTCAACATCACACCAGAAACACTTAGTGAATGGGAAGAATTAGATGGCTCTGCACTATGGGCATGCCTCTACAGAGGTAGATACAAACCCACCAAGATGGGGAAGACCAACACTGAAGATGCCATCAAGAATGTCATCAAAAACCTAGTCTATGTTTCTTATGATGAGGGCCTAGCAGTAGTCTTCCCTGAACAAGACCTCCCCCCAGAAGATGGCAACCACTTCCCCCACCATTACCACCTACTAGTTGCCAGCCTCAACCCACAGCAAATCCAGCACCTCCTCAACCTGGAAGTAGTCACATCCACAGAAGCAACAGTATACTTCCTCCCCTGTAACATCCTCTGCCAACTCTACATCATGACCATCGGAGGCCTCTGATATAATGACACAAATGGGGTGAAGGAACTAGTGGAAGCCCTGGCACTTTGTACCTTCCCCACTTCCCCTGAAATCTGAGCCATCATAGAAGGATAATCAAACCTCCCTGCTGAAGAGGCCACTCAACATCCGCACCTCTTACCTCTCCATCAAACAGAGGAACAACACTCTTTGATGCTGGAACCTCTACTTTTGTAACGGACCTGGGTTATGATGATGATGATTACAAACTCCTACAAAAGAAGATGAGGGTGTGCCAATTCAAGAGCTCAGGCTTTGAGAAGGGATATACTCTCATAAAGGAACACAGAGGCAGGGGCTGGGCTTGATTATTTACTCTTAACAAGTGGACAGAAGCATGTTCTGATAGCCCTTAGATAGAAATGTAAACATATGCCACTTTCCTCTGTAAACCAAACTAGGCAACCAAGCCTCACAACTAAATGAGACAAAAATTGGCATGCTCCCACCCCAACCCCCCAACTACCAACATGATAAGTACACATAGATTAAGAGATACTAACATAGGTGATTTACAGATCAGTGGCAACAGCTCCTCAATGGGAAGAGAGAGAAGCACCCAAGCCGCTGATCGCTCTTCCAAGGAATCTCATGGAGGTAATGGAGGTGGGAGCCCACAAAGGGCTGAGGCTACAGCAGCCTATGCGACTACAAGTGCTGCAGCAAACAATAGAACAACATTTGCTCCCCCACAGCCAGGAGACCTCGATAGCTCAAGGGAGAAGGAAAACTCGACCCAAACTGACAGACATCAAAAATAACCCAAGCGGCGGCACTGGGAAAAAGACAAGAAGAGGTGCTATGAGAGTAGCATCCCCAAATATGAAGGGAGGTGGAGCCACATCCACAAAAGACAAGTGGAACAAGATCTGCCAACTAATGGTCAGGGACAAGATTGACGTCCTAGCACTCCTGGAGACCCACCTCACTGAGGCAAACTGCAAGAGACTAAACACCCTAACATATCCACATCATTTTGACAATTGACAAATCAATGCCAAATAAAATGGGAGTGGCATTTGTCCTGAACAAAAACACAATAAGATGGAAAGAAGCTAGCTCAGAAGTGATCATACAAGGCTGAGCCTTTTCAATAGACATACCATGGAGCATCAAACTCACACTATCATGCTTGGCCATCTACACCCCAAATAGGCACAACCAAAACCGCAAATTCTGAGAACAAATTGAAAATACATGGCAAACCAAAGGATGGTCCAAGCCCACATGTATGCTAGGTGACTTCAACCTGGTTGAGGACTCCACAGATTGCCTACCATCTCACCATGACTCCTCTGCAGCAGTGGGAGCTCTCACAAACCTCAAACAATACCTCAACCTAGCAGATGAATGGAGGAGGAAAAACCCGACTACAATAGATTTTTCCTTCCAAGTGGAAAACAGTGCTGTACAGTTGAGGATCAATAGAATATACATATGGGAAGACCTTACCCAATTCAGACACAACTGAAAAATTGAAAGAACTGGAATAAACATGGACCACTCCCTCACATTCATGAACCTGCTAAACCCATGGCTCCCATACCAAGGATCAGGAAGATACGCCATGCTGGTCTTTCTCCTAGGCCACGTGAGCATAGACAAAAAGCTGAGGGATATCAGTAAGGAATATGAGGCAAGACTGGAAGATACCACACAAAACAGGACAGATGAGGCCAACCCACAAACAGTCCATAGAGACCTGAAGTCCAAACTCTTAACCAAGATTAGAAACTATGCAAAGCAACTCAGATAGCAAACCTAGAAAAGGACAAGGACTGGGCCCTAAACAACAAACAGTGAGATGAAGAGAAAAGAGAAAACAAGGCAGCAATCCTTGACAAAAGAATAAGGGACCTGAAGATCCTAAAATTTGGATGGGCCAGGGACAACACATTCACAAAGTTCTTCCTTGAATGAGAGACCCTCAGGAAACCATGGATCAATGCAAATAAGGAATCAAAACCCTGAGACCTCATTGCTGCGCTAAAAGATTCAGAAAGGCCAAATCAGCCCCCGTTAAGAAGGTCTGAAAGGATGACAAACCTAGCAGGCAGATACCATGAAGAACTCCAGACAAAAGATGCACCAACGGACCCGAGGAAACACAAAAAGGCAACAGCAATAGTACTAAACCACCTAGAAACAAAGCTGGATAGTGAGCAAGCTAAAACCATGAAAATTACAAAGGAGGAAGTTGAAGAAGCAATCATACAGTTACTGAATGAGAAAGCTGCAGGACTGGACAGCATAGTCCACAAAATATGGAAATCATTCCTAGGGAATAAAAAGAGTGAGCACAGGGACCAGTCAGACATGGAAAATGAACCTAAAGAAAAGGACAACTTCAACATAGCAAAATACCTCACAGCGGTCTACAACAATATTGAGGAAAATGGAATAACACCAGGTACTGGTTTTGCAGAGGGTTAGCTATGCTCAATATACAAGAAAGGCAATTGCATGGACATTGGAAACTATAGGCCGATCACAGTCCTCAATGCTGACTACAAAATCTTCATGAAAGCCCTAACAAATAGACTGACAAAAGTTGCCCCATCCCTGATACACCAAGAACAAGCTGGTTTTATGAAGGAACAATGAATAGAGGACCAAACAGAGTTAGCAAACCTCATCCTTGAATGGGGAGACACCAAGGAAGTAAATGGAATGATTGTATGCCTAGATCAAAAGAAAGCATATCACCTTCCTATGGGCAACCCTAAAGAAGTTTGGCTTCCCAAAGGCATTTATAAAAACAATAAAAGCACTCTACACTGGCACCAAAACCATTGTGATAGTAAACAGAGAACGTAGCACCCCATTCATAGTAACCAGAGGGTTTAGACAGGGGGACTGACTGTCATGTCTGCTGTTCAATCTAGCCATAGAGTCCTTAGCACAGATGCTGAGGAGATTGGACCTCAAAGGACTCAATCTCAAGGGAAAGATGGAATGCCTAATAGCAAAACTGTTTGCTGACAATACAATTGTTTATCTCTCAGAGGATGATGACCTCAAAAATCTGAAGGTCATCCTCAAAAAATGGTGCAGTGCCTCAGGAGGAAAATTCAATGTACTGAAAACAGCAAATGTTCCTGTAGGTAGCCAGGACTATAAGAATAACCTTGTTGTCTCAAGAAAAACAAACACATCCACAGACCCCATATCAACAGAAATCTGCATAGCCAGAGATGGAGAAGCCACACACCTACTGGGAGCCTTCATCGGAAATGGGGTGGACAACCCAAGCATATGGACACCTACCCTAGAACTGATCACAAAAGACTTAGACAGATGAGGGAAAGGACACCCCATGATAGATGGACAACACCTGGTAGTCAGCATGGTAGTAGGTGGAAGAATGCATTACAGGGCCTGTGTAAAAGGGATGCCCCCAGAAATTGAGCTTAGGCTAGAGAGAATGATAAGAAGCTTCATATGAGGAGAAGCAAAACACCCTACCGTAGGAATGGAAACCTCATACAGACCACTCAAACAAGGCAGGAAGAAACTCCTAGACATAAGAGCTAGGAACAAAGCTATAGAATTAATGAAAGCAAAGAGGTACCTGAAACTGAATAGAGACCGCCTGACATGGGCAAAAGTTGCAGATGCCCTAATAGGAATGAACCTAAAAAAGAAATGGAAAATTGAAGAGGACAAAGCATACCAGAACATATTCCTACAAACCCTAGATGCCAACACACAGCCTAAAGATAACAGAATTCCACCATCCCTACATCGGATGTTCAAGGCAGCCCAGAAACACAACATAAACTTTGCCCTGCTAATGCTCGACCACAAATTAAAACTGGAAATGCCAATCTGATACCACACTGGCCTAGTAGTAATGAAGTATGTTGGCTACAACTCAACCTGGGCTAAATGCCAATGCAAAAGCCACCAGATAAAAACAGAAGGTGATCTGCTAAAACTAATCAGAGACACATCAAAAGAATCAAACTCGGACCACAAACCACAAAAAAACTGCAAGTGCGAAAGATGCAAAACAATCTGGGACCTAGGATGTGCAAATCCCCACAAGTGCAGAGGTGCTGTGAGAAAGCTCATGAATAAACTGACCAAAAAATGGAACCCAACATGTGAAAGGGAGAAAACCCACCAGGGCAACCTAAATGATAACAATAACACACAGAAAAGCAGTGAACCAACCCTCTTTAACAAGGACACCACTACCAAGAACTTGCTAGTGGAGGGTTTCAGAGTCTTTGTAGACGTAAACAAGATACAACCCAACTGAATGGCCCAATAGGAAAGAAGGATAGGCCCCCCACAAAGAGTTGAGGTCTACACAGAAGGGTCTTGCATAAACAATGGAAATGAGGATGCAACAGCTGGCACAGGAGTGTGGTACGGAGCAAGCGACCTCTGAGATGTGGCATTGGCCCTGCCCAAACACCTGAAACAATCAAATAATGCTGGGGAGGCAGCGGCAGTCCTAATAGCCATGCAGAACACACAAACAGACAAACATCTCAAAATTTACAGTGTCTCCCAGATCATGTTAGAAGGCTTAACCAAATCCCTGAAGGGCTGGAAAGACCAAGGATGAATTGGTGTTGAAAACAAGGAAATCTTCTGTGCGACGGCCTCCCACCTCAGAGCACAAAATAGCCCAACCCTATTTCACAAAGTCAAAGGACACAAGCAGCCTAGAGGGGAATGACAGAGCAGATGAATTAGCGAAGGAAGGAGCTCAAGGGAGTCAAATTGCAAACATAAACATAGCCCCAATGCTGGGGTACTATTACTCAGGCGCAAAACTATGTAAAGCCACTCAGGCACTACTATATAAAGGAATCATAGAGAGGAAACCATGTTCCAAAAGAAGAGGCATGATAATAAATCTAGATATAGTGAGATGGGCTGTAAAGGAAGCGAACAAGGAAGCACCCACAGATGAAAGAATGTGGAAATCACTGAAAAACAAGGCACTCACAAAGGAAGCAAGAGCATTCCTCTGGAAAGCCATGCATAATGCATACAAAATAGGGAGCTACTGGGAGAGAATTCCCGGCTATGAACCTTGCAGTAAATGCCATGAATGCAACAACACGGACACCATGGAACACATCCTGACCGAGTGCAAGGCATCAGGTCAAGAGGTAATCTGGAATTTGGCCAGGCAACTGTGTGATATACTTGGCCTGGAATGGAATCAACCAGAGATAGGCCAAATACTGGGGTGCCACCTAATCAAACCTCATTTCAAACAAGGGAAAATGACTGATGCTGGAAGCCAAATGTACCAGATAACAATGTCAGAATCAGCCCAACTAATATGGAAGATCAGGTGTGAGTGGAAAACTCAAAGAGAAGCAGACCTGGAAAAGATACCCACAAGTGAAGAAGTGGCAAACAGATGGAGAAACATGATCTCCAAAAGAGTCAAGCTAGACTGCCTAGCGTCAGACAAAAGAAGATATGGGAAGAAAGCCCTTGACCAAGAGCTGATCACAGATACTTGGCTCAATGTAATACCAGAAGGATTAAGACCATGCAGGGCATGGAAATCAGCGAATAGAGTTTTGATGGATATGGGTGTAGAACACCCCTGGGCCAGAACCGATAGGTAAACAGGTCCAGTGCCATGGCCTGAGTCCCACACTCAGTGTGTGATGTCATTTCCCTATGGTGGGCTGAACAACAAACTTTTTTTTCCTTCAAACAAAACCACCTTTCTAACTGCTAGAAGCTAACCTATGTAGATATTTCTAGTGAATAATAGAACCACCAAAAGAAAAAGAAAAAAAAAAAAAAAGAGACTGACCCTGACATAGTCTGACCACCATTGTATCTCCTAGCCCATACTCATGGTGACCTTGTGCATTGGATCACAACAGCCTGAGGCATTGAAAAATATGCTCAGAAAGGAGCAATCAAGGCAAGTTACCCTGTTCCCTCTTGATTGTATCAAAGTGAGCTTCACTCTTCACTGCAAATGGAAAGTTGGGGTGATTGAAAAGTTGGAAATCCTGTAAGATGATGGTTTAATAATAAAATGAACCCCCTACTAGAGATTGAGCAGTTTTTGACCCCATAAGGGTCCAACTCCAATTCACCAGTCTGAATTTAAGCCAGATGACAAAGAGTACATAATTGGTCTATGTGTTAAGCCCAAGTTCTGCAGAACTCAAGTCCATCATGTATTTCTGGATGGTTGTGGTACCATGTACCCTCATGACAAATGCCAGTAGCAAAGGTAGCAAAGTTTCAGAGATAATTTGAAGATATGCCCCAACTTTGACTGTAGATGTATATACCTGACCATAAAATATATCTCACTTACCTCAATCAGTGAATCATAAACAGTTATGAAATGCATACATAGCCCTAGTACACCAGAGGTATCTCAGATGTTCATCAGCATTGCATTGGGTTCAAGGAACTCATCAAGATGAGTTAACCATGGAAGTTGAAATAGAAAATTGTGATCACCCACAATTTCAAGGTTAGGCACCATGAGCATCAGTAAGATCAGTCAGGTCAGTCAGAGCTATTGACTGACCACTGGCAGGGTAATGCATGGGTACTGAAAGAGTACAATTGTTTCCAAAATCACTTTAAACCTGGTAATCAGTGTACTTATGTCAGGGTAAGAAGTGCATTCAGTAGAGCAAACTTGCAAAAACTCAGCAACAGTCTCATTCAGTAGTTGTGTGGTGATCAGAAAAGGATTATGGCTTCTCGTTTTGCCAGACTCCTATACTGCCCTCAGTAGTAAGTACAGTAAGCTCCTGAGAATCAGAAACTAGGAAATACAACATAATCAAGCAGAAGGACATACATGGCCAGGATGTGTATTCACAGTGTTGTCAGAGTCCCTCAAAAGGCCTTGGCAATATCATCAGAGGTCATGATGACACTTGAACAGCAGATGCTTTTTATCCAGTTTCATCACTTTGTGAGTGCTCTGCCTTCACAAAGGTCTGCTTAGTTGGGGTTGAGGTCAATCAGGTAGAATTGATGCTACATTTTGAACATGAACATTGAAATACAGACTATACAATTTTCCAAACATAGTGTTGTCTGTTGCCATATGTGATCCAGCTTGATTACACTGGGACTGGAATCATCAGCTATGTGGACCACTTGGTTGATACTAGACAAGTAAGTAGTGGAGGCACAAGAACTTAGAGGTGTATGCAAAGCTGAACACAGCTTTCTGGGCGTGAGTTTAACTAGGGATACAATCATCCACTCAAGTGACTTCTCTGAGAGTTATATAGAGACAAAGGTTCAAGGCACTGAGAAAAGCAATCATTTGATATCATTGGATAAAGAAGTTGCAGATTGTCTCTTGTCCAAAGTCAAATTTCTCAGGAAGGAGGTGGCTTGCCAACAATACCCATGGAATATATATAAACCTTGGCACCCAGATATAATTACTTGACAAGGTTTTTTGCAGATCCAGCAAATTCTCTACACCTAGCAGCGTCAGCAGCAACTGCACAGGCCAGTGAAGCAGCTGCTGACACTATAACAATCCCAATAAAAAATCTATCCAGTTAAGCAGATGTGCAAAAACACACCAAAAACAATTGCATTTGTAATTCTGATTCTGTGGCACTTGGATAACAATTTGAGGTTGCATTTGTAGTTGGGGCTGTCCCTGGGTATATTTGGGGTGCCGCTTCTTGTCTAAATGCCCACAAGCATGACTCTAGTTGTGAAAGACTGACACATAAAAGGGACACATACGGTATACAGGATTGGGTCTCTTGAGATTTGAAGAAGGGGAGTAGTAGTTTTGGCCTGACATTGGGAGTATGGATCGACAAGTGATGGGGGAGAGGAAAGATGGACCCCAACTAGATATAAAGACTTCAGATCCGCAGTGTGGGCGTCCGTCTGCAGCGAGCATGACCAAGCAGGCAGCTTGACGATATATATCAGATGTTGTTCTCTCTGATTGTTACATCGTTCTAGAAGAGACAGATCATTACTAAAGAGTTGACAGGAACTGGGAAAATAACAGACTAGACCAGACTCCAGAAGCGGTTGCAATGGAATTTAGAACGAAGGATCTGTCAAGAGCGGTCATTAGTTGCTTTGATTGACTAGTGGCGCAAGTCATTGAAGCCCACGTTCGAAAACATGTTAGAGTCGGTCAAAAGATCGGGTCCTGCGAACACATCGGAACATATCATTCCTTGCGACGATTCTTTGCCAGAGACTCATGTATCTTAGACCGCAGAGAAAGGGAAATTGGCGACACAAATTGCAAGAGACGGCCCCAAGAGGAAATAAATATTTCAGTATTCATGGCGAGAGGAGAAATAAATATCTCTGATTTCAACAGGGCACTTATTGACTAAGCACCTCATGTTTTTCTGCACACGACGAGCAAGCGATCCTGTCCATCAACCACGACCGTGTCGTCATTGAGCTAGAGCCAGCATACCCCAGATACCCCATGGCTCAAAATACAATCTCTGTGACAAGTCCAGCCCTCCAGGAAGCAACTAAAAAGTCGACAATTGTTGGGTGACAGGACCTTGAGGCGCTGTTTAATCACGCCAAAGATCGATTTCCCAATGTCGTATGGGAGGTGGGTGAGAGCGACGACATTGAGCAGGAAGTATGGGGCCACAAGGGTGCATTTCACCTGCCATGGCATGACATTCTTGCTGAACGTCAGTGACAGCGGTTGTCTATGCACGGGCACCACCCAGCTTCCAGGCGAGGTATTTCTCATTCAGGCTGAACCCGTATGCATCATCGCCGCCTCCGACAACATCCACACTGCGCTTGGACTTGTCCTCATCGCATACTCTGTCACCGACCGACCTCGCCCCATCAGCAGCACAAACGAACACTTTATTACAAATTAGCACCTCAATAAACCCTGCATTGTTTTCCAACGAAGTCGAATATCTGTATACTGGGCAAGGATTTGGGGAAGCCTTCGAATTTCTATACGACTCGTCCAAGTCGACCCCCAACGAGGCGGCCGCGGAGGAGCTGCGTATTGACAAGCTGCGAAAAGACCTCGTGTTCATGTGGAGGTCTAGGCTCTACTCAGATGTCTGAATAACTCTGACAGGTAATTTCTCTTCATCTAACCATGAAAGCACCACCGCCATATTCCCATCACATCGCTTCATCCTTGTTTTGTGATCTTCATACTTCCATACAGCCCTACTGTCATGGCCGAACAAGCAAGATCAACAAATGCTTACATTGCCCTCGCCACCGTTTACACCAGCTTCACTGCACTTTACCTTGGGCTTCATCTACACCGGTACACTCATCTTCTCCCACCGGTCGTACGACCTCGACACCGCATTCCACATCATGCGATCATCAACATATCTCAGTCTCCCGACACTCTACGATGAGATCCAAGGGCGGATCGTGCAAGAGATGATGCGGGCTTTTTCACGCGTTCTTGCTCTTCCCCGAGTATGAGCGTTTGACAGCGGGGGCCTGGGGCACCGGAGGATGCCGCTGCAGGCAGTGTGCGCTGTGCCCCACACGTTCTCGAGTTTTCTT
This sequence comes from Termitomyces sp. K1Ag, assembly GCA_017657315.1. Lineage (NCBI taxonomy): Eukaryota > Fungi > Basidiomycota > Agaricomycetes > Agaricales > Lyophyllaceae > Termitomyces > Termitomyces sp. K1Ag. Next base: position 11,839 of record JAGGAR010016152.1, read on the forward strand.
TGGCAGATGACGTGAAGAATTTGCTGTTGGAACGCGGAGCACAGCGGGCGCTTGTTGGTCTCTTTGGTGAAGGTTGGTGTACAAGCGAGTTTGCGGCACTACCTCCGAAGCTTTGAGAAGGACTTCTCAGAGGTGTAGGGAAGCGGACGACTCCTCAGAACGCTTTTGCGCTACTCTCCGCTGCAGAGTATGTACTAGCGCGGCAGGGGGCAGTCATCGATGCGTGGGCGGGCGACGTGAGAGAGATGATCCTTAACGCGCAGAAGACAAACGATGACTGTGTGTGTAATCAGCCCGAGGCCTGTTTTACATCGCCCGAATGGAACGACATTATGGAAAGGGACGGTGTAGCGTTCGAGAATGCGGAAAGGGTTGAATGGATTATGGCTTCGGTGTCCAGAGGCGTTAAGGAACACAATGCTGCGCCTCTATATCAGGTAAGTTGATCTGTGTCAATTTCAAGTCTTTACTCAGTCGGCGCAGACACTGGTGTCATCAATCCTACTTCGTCCTCATCCAACCGAGACTGATGCTCCCATGCTTTCCTCGACGTCACATGTCCACGTTCAGGTCATGGTTGAACAGGCATGGGTGGACCTTCTCAAATGGATTGGCAAACGATGGTTGGGAATTTGTCAGGAAGGAGGATTTGACCAGCTCGAGGGATGGGCACTTAAGGAGATCAGCAACAGTGTGTTCAGTTACTCTCATACTTTGACACAATCTAACAACATCATTAGATCTTGAAGTCCCTGTCGAAGACCTCATCAACCCCAGACTGGTCCGCTTCCCAATCGCACAAGCCTCCTAGACAATGACCGTCTTGCGTGCAAAAGAAAGTGCTAGCAACAACGAGTCCATCAGCTTGCACTCCTCTATGCGCGTAAGTGTTTGCAGCCGCAACCTCCCCATGAAATCGGTACCCGGACAGAATAACTCACCGGGATGAGTATCTTCCGTGACTGCCACATCATATAAAACACTGTCCTGCATGAACGCTTCGACCACAAGTCTTGCCCGTGGCAGCCCTCTCACAGCGAACGATGCTGAGAAGGGCGAGGACGCTGACATGGATAACTCAAGACCTGACTCGAAGCTGATGTCAGCCTTGGACTCGATCACTCCTCCATATTCATCCCCAACTGTCTCACCCACACCACGGCCATCTATCCCAGAACCCATAGACAATGGGCAGAGTCACAACGGGGATTACGACGACAGCGAAAGCATGACCAAAAGTATTTCTGTGGAAGCTCGTTACCCTGCCACGCTCTCACTAGACCACAACCAGTTACCACCTCCCCCGCTGATGAAGGTTGTCATCACAAAGGTTACTCCCACCCCATGACAGCCTCCTGCTACCTCAAAGATATGTAGCTCAACCAATACCATCTGTACTACTTCCTCTGCTGCCTCAGTCCGACAAAGATTATCAAATGAGGAGCATTGGGTATGGATGGCTTCATTCAGTTTATTGAATACTTCGTGCTTGAGTGTGGGGTTCCCACTATCCTGGTAGGACAGAAACTAGAACATCTCATGGAAACTTTGAAGCATATGTAAGCTGGATACATTGTGACAGGCTGGCAGACTTACAACTCGTCATCTTAGGACACAATCTGCTCCAATTAAAATCCATACCACATCCACAATGTCAAATCAAGAAAGATCAAACATTCCTCAGCCTACAGAAGACAAGTTGATGGCTACATTGATATCATTCAACAGCTACCTTTGATGACCGCCACTTCTGCCAAGCCAAAGTCAAATATCAAACAATGCAAAGGATATGAGCTTACTATGCTTGAGGGATGCTCCTCTCATTTATACTATCCCTCTGCTCTCCACCATCATATGGCTCTTCCCTGAGATTATATCATTTGAAAAGGCGTTATGGTTCTCACACCACAAGCCTGCAACAAGCTGATGAAGGGTGGCCATAGCTGTCAGCCCTGTCATGACCTTGCCAAAAACACTGTTCTTGGAGGTATCATCAGTCAGATCAAGAACAATACATGAAGATATGCCCTGCCCATACTATAGCCTCCTTCATGCATTCAAGCTCCTAGACTATAAGACAGTACAGATTGACTATCTGCACCTCCAAGGATTGAATCGGGCCCATCACCTCATTTCTCAAGCAGCTGCCCTTGCAGTCACAAGTGCTTTGTACTAGTGATTGGCAGCAGGAAATTTGAGTGTGTGGATTGGCTGGTCCAGATTGCGCTGGCACATAGGTGGGGATAAGAGGTATTGTGACATTATACAAAACAGCTGCAAGGCAAATCTATAAACCAAAGAGTTTCATAGAGGAGAACAATATGTGTGCCTTACTTTTGTGTGGTGGTTGGGTGGAAATCAAATTGTGCAAATTGCCCACCATGCTCTGGGTCTACCAGGCCCCACAACAATCTGCAACCATGCTCTCATGGTGCCTATCATCCCCTCCATTGGCTCTCCTCAGATGCTAGAGGTGCAGAAGAACATTGATGCTTGCTTTGACAATATCAAAGAGGAACTTCAAAAGCAGAAAGTCATTCATCAAGTCCTTATGTTTGATTAGATTGCCACTGAAAAGTGCATTCAGTGGAATCACAAGTCTTAGGCATATGTTGGCAGCACTCAAAGAAGGTTCCATTGGAGTTCACAACAGTAGAAGATATGGAAGAGATGTTTCAGGCTATGAATGATGGTAAAGTTCATGCATCTGCTGAGGTCAGCAATTCCACGCTTGTCAAATAGATGCTCATGTCTTTTTTAGGCCACAATTGGTGCACTTGGCATCCTTAGTAATAATCACTGCCTATATCCAGCTCACATTGTCCTGATATCTAGTGATTGTAAATGCAAATCAGGAGAAGAGCATGCTAGGCTAATTCAGGTCATAATTGATGCTGTAAACATTAAGAAACCCCTCACCAAACTCCAAATTATTTCAATTGCTAGTGATGGAAAGATGCATCATGGCTCTGCATTTGCCATGCTCATATTCAAACACAAGCTTCTGGAAAGCTCCAATGTCTTCTCTCTTATATCCTCCTTGTGCTTCATGAATCTACTGGTTGGCGACAATCATCTCACTGCTGACAAGAATTGGAAGCATGTTGTTAAGCATCTTTGCAATTTCATCCTCCATGTCCATGGCATTGTCATTGATTCCATCTGTATTACTCCAGCAATCATACAAACACATCTCAAATCACATGGACACAGTGCAGAACATATTCATTTGTTGTTTAACCCTGAGAATCAGCAAGATGTTAAGCTTGCCTTTGACTTGCTCAGGGATATTTGGTCTTTATCTCCAGCATCAAATGATCAGACTCCAGGGTTCATTAATGCATGTAATGCATTATGTGTGCTTGGAAACCTTTTACATCACATTGTGTTTCCTTACATTTGTATTAATCTTACTCTATTTGAGCAGATTGAGTGTCTTAGTGTTGCAACTCACCTTGCACTTGTCCTCTATCAGCAGGCCAAAAAGGACTTCTTTCTGACACTTCTTTATGTTGATCTAATGATCATGATCAAGAATGCAATTTTTGCATTGCCAAAGCCAAGGTTGATGATCTCAATGGGTCTTTCTGGTTGATGCTCTTGGGAACTGATTGTCTAGAGACTCTTTTTGGTATCCTTCACACAATGATTGACTTGGATGCCAACTTGGATACACTACAACTTGCTGAGTGGATCACTGGAACAACTGAGGTTGCAAATATACTTGCAAAGTACCCACACTGAGATCATGGTCCTCACCACTTATACTTACCAGCAGTCACTTGAGATTTATGTCAACTACCTGATTCAACTGATCACATCAAACTCAGCAGATGGAGAGGAAATGTTCTTGTTAACTCTGTTTCATTGCTCACTTCATGGAGGTGTGGACATCATCAAATTGAGGAATCTCATCCCTTATCCTATGTTATCCTGAAAGAAATCAAGGATTGCCCTGGTGCAGATATTTTTTCTCCTTTTGGAACTCTTCTTGTCAATGTGCCACTGGATGAGGATGATATTGATGGAAGTGTTGACATTATCTCTGAATCTGAAGGCAATCTTGATTTGGCAGTCCCTGATGATCGAGTGGAGGTAGAAAATGCAATTGTTGAGGAAGATATATTTGAAGATGGTCCAACATCAACATATAGGTCCTTTGATTGATTTATAGAGGTGGATGGAAAAAAGATTTCAAAAGCATGAGCTATTTCCTTGTGCAGTAAGTATAACAAGAAGGCAAGTTCCACAGACCACTTGAAGTGTGTCCAGGGGATAGAACAATACACAAAACAGCCTATTGGAGCCAGCCAGATTGGGCCTGAATTTGGTGGAGGACTTATTATTCATGACCCAATTGTGACTCTAGTTTCCTGCAAAGGAAAAATCTGGCTTTGCATTGCTAAAATCAATGGGCTCAAGATCAATTCTGAGGCAGTGGATCAGCTTCCTATTGCATTACTTATGGAACTAGCAGTCCTTGTATCTTGTTAGCTCCTGGGTCAACATTCAGCCACCACTGATGATGATCCAACACAGAAATTTGATTGGTGCATATCTACGCTCTTGGCTGAGAATACATTCACAGCCTCAGGACATTTGATTAAATGTGTCGATCCTGACATGTTGATTTCAAGCCTCTCTTGCAACTGCTACCTGTTTCAAACTCACACTCTCTTGGCTCTTACATCAAGCCTTCATGAATCCATTAGGTCAAAGGATTGGAAGGGCATACCTGCTATATTGCAGACTAAAGACTTTCTATACTGTGAATCCTCTGGTACACTTTGAGTCAATGTTATCCTTATAATACTAACCATTCTTTCCTGTAGGAAAAACATGTTTTATCAGTGAGACTGACAACAACACTGACATTGGGCAAGACTTACAGCATATCTGCCCAAGCTGTTCACCTGAGGTTCCTTCAGATTGTGTGCAACCACAGCAAGTTCTTGCACACATAGGCACCTATAGTCTTTACAATTCTACAGTTGACATTGGGTCTGACCCATGTGGCTTGTCTTTGGCCATTGCACATGTGCTGAATATTTCTAAGAAAAGGAAAAGGTGCACATGGTGGGTTGTGAGTCAATTTGAAGGAGTCTTGATGCTCAAATCTTATGCCCTTCAAATATAAGGTTGCTGAGAAGTCCATCAGTGTAAGGGCAACCTCTGGAGGCTATGGCTCAATCACACAGCTGGCAGAGGGAGATCCAAAGTATATTCAGTACAGTACAGTGTCTACAAGCATAACTACACACCTGGCAGAGGGAGATCCAAAGAGAACAAGTCTGGG
>JAGGAR010016153.1:0-11355 GCA_017657315.1 Termitomyces sp. K1Ag
CAACTGCACATGCCATTCCTCTCACAGCTTGTATCATCTGGTCAGTCATTGGGCAAGCACTCATCTTCAGGGCCACAACCATCTGCTAAACGCATGAATGTTCCATGTCATAATTGGAACTTGGGAGGCTGTAAGGAGCCATGCTTCAGCAGGCACAAGCATGGCAAGTGTTCTGAGTGTGGCAGCAAGCATTGTGCCTGAGACGAGCCCATCTGCAACACCTTCCTCCAAGCTCAAGTGCAGCCTGGAGCTGGAACAGGTATTGGAGAGAATAGTGGAGGTGGGGGAAAGGCCTAAGCCGCTTCCTAATCTGAAACGTAAGGCTGGTCCTTCCTCTCTTGATGCACCATGGTTCAAAAGAGGTTTTGTTTGGTCGGACTCCACTGTACCTACTCCTGATAATATATCTCCTGCTGCCCTGTATACCAAGACTGCGCCACCTCTACCATCACCACCTGCTCATCTTCTCAAGGACCCTGCTATTGCAGCCTCCCTTTCCGGTCTCGCCGGCATCACCGAGGTCACTACCTCCTTTGATGTAAGCAGGCTTGAAGCAATGCTCTACAATCACCCAAACCAACCATTTGTTACCTCCATCATCAGGGGTTTGCATGAGGGGTTCTGGCCTTGTGATGAGGGTGATTGGAAGATAGAGCTGGAAGAGGTGACTGGGAACTATTCCATTGAGGAGCAGGATCTCAAGGCCATCTGTGCCTTCCGTGATAAGGAAGTTGCCGCAGGTCATTGGTCTGGACCCCTTCCCGATACCAAGCTTCTTCCTGGCATAAAGGTGTCTCCCATGTTTGTAGTCTGGCAGAAGGACAAGGCATGGGTGGTCACTGATCATACTGGCTCAGGGATCAATGACGGGATTCCCAGAGCAGAGGCCAAGGTCAGATATGATGATATGCATACCTTTGGCAACGAGCTTCATGATGCACGCAAGTCTAATCCAGGGTGGCGGCTTATCATGTTCAAGTCTGATGTCACTTTGGCCTTCTTGAATCTGCCCACCCATCCACTATGGCAGCTTCGTCAGGTTGTCATGGTCAAGGGGCATCTGTATATTGTCCGTCGTCTAGTTTTCAGCAATCATGCCTCTCCATGCATCTGGTGTGCAGTGTCAGGCCTGCTGTGTTGGTTAGCTGCTTGCAAGCTGGGTTTCTCTTGTCTCTGTGTTTACATGGACAATTTCTTTGGCTGGGACTTTGAGGGTGATTATGTCTGGTTCCATGGCAGGTTGCATCCCCATCACCAGGTTCAATTGCTGGTCTTCTGGGATGCTATCAGGTGTCCATGGAAGGAGCGTAAGCAAGAGCATGGACCAGTTCTCAAAGTTATTAGTTTCTGGGTTGATGTCAACCATGGTGTCCTCTCGTTGTCCCCTGACTCAGTTCAGGACATTATCGCGCAGATCTCTTCATTCCTCTCCACAAAACGCCATCACCCTCCTTTGTGGGATTGGCAGAGCTTGGGGGGTCATCTGAACTGCTCTTAAACATCCTTCCATGGGGCCATCCCACTTTGACAGAGCTGTATCATAAGATGGATGGCAAACTGCTGACGGCTCAGGGCATTCCTTTGAACGCCGCTGTGGTTGAGGATCTCAGTTGGTTTGTGGGGGTCATTCCCAATGCCATTGGTGTCCGCTTCATTGACGAGGGCCTGTGGCGTTTGGAGGACGCCAACATGGTGGTCTGGACAGACACTAGCCTTCTTCATGGCTTGGGCTTCGTCTTCAGCAATTGCACCTTCTGCTACCCCTTGTCTCCTTGTCCAACGAGGATAGTCATCGACATTTTCTTCCTTGAGCTGGTCGCTATTCTCTCAGCAATTCATCATGCAGCCTGCCTTCAGTCTCCTCCTCGCCACCTCCTGATATGGACAGACAGTCTCAACTCTGTTGCTGCTTTCAATATGCTTCATGTCTCTGAGTCCATCCATAATGGTCCACTGCTGGCAGTGGCTGGTATCATCCTCCATACAGGGATAGACCTGCAGGAGTGCCACATAGCTGGCAAGGAGAACATGCGTGCCAACATGCTCTCCCGCCTTATGTTTGGGGAGTATTGTCATAAGTTCCCCGCTGACCGCGTCCGCGTTTTTGCCCTGCCAAGGGAGCTGCTGCCAGCACAATGGAGGGAGTGCTTTTGAGTGTATTGGATGGTTTGTTTGCTCCGCAGGTGGACCGCCCTCCTGTGGACCTGGATGATCTTGACAAGTACACATTGCATCTCCAGGTTCATGCATTGGAGAAGTCTACTGTGAAGGGATATGCCACTGGTGCTTGTGATTATATTTCTTTCTGTCTTAAAGCTGGTCTTCCCCTTGATCCCACTCCTCAAACCCTGTCATGGTACATTGCATATACATCTCAGTTTATCGCTTCTGGCCCAAAGTACCTCTCAGGTGTTTGCCACTTTCTCCATGACATCTATCTGGCCTTTGACACCAGCCACGCACACCTGCTTGTCAAGGCCACTATCCGTGGTTCAAAGAAAGTTCATGCTGACCCAGTCAAACGCAAGCTTCCCCTCCACCTCTCTCATCTTGCCACATTTGCCAATATCGCACAGGTCACTGGGTCATTTGATGATCTTTTGTTCGCCACGATTATTTGGCTATGCTTCTATGGGTGTCATTGATCAGGTGAACTTGTACAGAAGAATGGCTCTGCCCTCTTTGATTGGTGGAAGGTGGTCAAGTGGTCCTCTCTTTCTTTCACTGATGGGCGTGCACAGTATCATTTGCCCTACCACAAGTCTGATTCCTTTTATCAGGGCTGCAATGTGCTGTTTACCACTCAGGATGTCGCAGACTGTGGCTTTGTTGCAAGAATATACTGCAAGGCGTGATCAGTTACATGGTGGTTGCATTGCTCTCTTTCTGCAGGAGGATGGTTCGCACCCAACATGCTCTTAGTTTGAAACCAAGTTTTTTGCGGTTCTGAGTTGTGATTTCAGTGGTCACTCCCTACGTGCAGGTGGCGCAACCTTCTATGCTACTTTGGGCCTTTCCGAGGACATTATACAGGCACTGGGGTGCTGGTCCTCCTCAGCATGGAGGATTTATGTCCATGACAACCCTACCATCCATGCTGAGCTGCAGTTGGCGAGCTTGTGGCTCTGCCTGCCTTGCTGATTGGGACTGTGTCTCTTCCTCCTTGCTCCTCGCTTCCCATCCTTCTCTCACCACCATCCGCCTCACATCAACATCTCTACCTTCTTCTTAGCCCTCTGTTCACTCCACTTGTCGCCCCTAATGTTATTTCCCAAGGCATCACTAGGCCTCTGTTTGCACCCTACACCCGATACCTGAGTGAGGCACACATGGCAGAGGTCATCATAACTGCGGGTTCCAGGGGTAAGGAGCAGTTTTGTAGGCCTCTGCACTCACCTCGTGATGCCTGCATGTGAGCTCGGCTTCACCAAGCTCCTACATTCCACCCCATCATCAGCACGGTCCTCGGCTGCATTTCCCTCCCAATATCTTGACCGTTCTTGGATGAACCCCGGCGTCAGTGCTATTTTTTAGCAGAGGCTGCCAATGGAGAAGTTTTTCGTCTGAGTCAGCAGGATATTTTCCACCTGGGTCGAGTGGCCCCACCTTCTCCTTTGTCCATGACGATCCTCGACCCAGGTGAGCGCTCCACGCTGTTCTCCCTTTCCATTGGACTCACAACCAAGGTCCTTAGTATCTTACAGGCAGGCTCTGCCTATTAATCTATTCCACTTCCTGTTAATTTACTTTGACCTTGGTTAGTCCCTATGGCTCCGCCATCTCTTGTGCCTCGCACTGACTTTGCATCTATCTGCTTGTAGCTCTGCTCTTCAGATTGTGCGTGTGGCGCCGCCACCACTTCTCTGTGATCTTTCTCACCTTCTTTGCAGCTACCTATCCTCATAATTCCTCTATTTTCGCTCGCCCACCCTCCTCTCCCTCTTTATGGTGTCAGCTGATTAATGTTCGTGTTCTTTATTTCCTTTACTAGTTTTGTATGGGTCTATGGTACATCTTGTGTAGTGTAGCCCTCCGTTCACTCCACTCGTTGCCCCTAATGTTATTTCCCGAGGCATCACTAGGCCTCTGTTTGCACCCTACACCCGATACCTGAGTGAGGCACGCATGGCAGAGGTGGCTGGCGATGATGGCAGGCCTGGTACCAGATGGTACCAGGGTCCACCATCAATTTCGGGGTTTCCTGATGTGACTAGACTCGGAAGTTTTCACTTCTGGCTGCATGGAAACTTGCCGATATGTTACATAATCACTGAAGGAGCTTTTGCTATGAAGTTGCTTCTTTTCGAACTTACCCAATTAAGAATCCATACTCTCATGTCTGGATTCCGACTCTGGTACTCCTGAAACGAGCCTTCGTATGCTTTAGTGAGACGTCTCTCCAGGCTTGACATGTTTCACAAGGACTATCATCCGCCGAGCCATAAATTTTATTGATAGTTTTCGCAAGGACTCGGAGGAGCTTCAATGGAGCAAGGCTTGGAGGAGGAGTTTATAGACTGCCCTGTTTGAGAGAGAAAAGTTCACAGCAACGTGGTACATGACTTCATCTATTGGTTGGAAGAAGTAGGTCAGATGGTCGTGATGTGATTCGGGCCGCTGCTCCCAACTGCAGACGAAAGGTTACAATTCAGAAATGGTTGCTCACCAACAATCAAACGCCTCATCCTTCCCATCGATTCAGATATGACTCCAATAGCTAACCTTGAACAGAATCAAGTCGGGGCAGAGGGCACCTTCCACCAGGCACAGCTAGGATTCAAGCCTACAAGAAAACACTTTTTCGCACCCGTAGACCTTGCGCATGCAGAAGCCGTTCACCGTGATGCAGAAACCGTCGATTATAGTGATGAAGAAGAGGTAAGTATATAATTTCATGCTGGTATCTTTGAGTTCTGATCCGTTTTACTTCCAAAAGAGACGAGTGAAGCGTAAAATTGACACGGCCATACTTCCACTGGTGATCTGCAGGTAAGAACCTACTACTTCTCATGTAGTGCTTCTGCCAACAATGACTTGGTAGCTTTATTTGTTGGTGACCATCTCAATCCAATACTGCATCCTATTGAACTTTGTCCTTTGTATTTCCTACAGTCAATCAATTCGGTCGGTTTCTTGCGACTACTGGGGAATTGGTATCTAAAAACTGATGTACTAATAAATCATCAAGACCGAACGAACATGTGCGCCCTCTAGTTTTGCATGTTGCTCTCGATAACAATTTGACTATCACAGTGGTAATGCCCATGTCATCGAGGCTTTCAATGATAATTATGTACGTTCTCGCTCCCTCTTTTTTCCCTACTCTTTTTAACCCATATATCAACTTCAAGGGAGTTTCAACCAACGCCAAATGGACCCTCGCATTGAGTATGTTCTACGTCGGATACTGTGAGTATTAACTGGCAGAAACTTATGTTTCATGCTCATAGTGTAACACTTTCTAGGTCTTCTTGAAATACCTGCCAACAGTGAGTAGCATTTTTTTTTGCTCCTCAAGGACCATCTGACACAATTCGCAGTCCTGCAAAGGCATATTGGGGCCAACAGATTGTAAGACAGTTACCCGTGTTGCCATGGAGGAATTTTTTGCTCAAAGGCGCAGTTTCTTTCTTTCCTTAACAGGATGGGGCATAGCATCCCTTTCCTTTGTGTATGCAAAAGGGTATGGAGGTCTCCTGGCATTAAGGTGAGCTATCCTTACAGCTAATAACTATTGACTCCTACCAGCTTACGACAGAATACTACTGGGAATTGGAGAGGCAGGATTCTATGCTGGGATAATCTACTATCTGTCATTCTGGTACAAAAAGTGCGTCTTTGAATACATGTCTGGTTGTCGATTGACGTCAGAGTGCTTCTGGCGACAGGCATGAACTCGCTATATGTATTAGGTGTGAGACCGATCTGTTACTCAATTGATAGTAGGTTATTCAAGGACAATTCTACGGGAATTCTAGCCTCGGCATGACTGGGACCCTACCAGGCGCGTTTGGGGTTAGTAGCTAACAACGATCCAGGGTTATTTGTGCTTTAAAACATCCGTTCTCTAGGGTCTTATCGCCTTTGGGCTTGTTAGAGCCCATACCTCTGTCCTCGCTGGGTCGGTTTTCTGTTACAGTTCATTATCTCTCATTCATGAGCTTTGCAGATGGCAGTTTCTTTTCCTGGTAACGCGTGGCTGCCACCAGATCAAACTTATCCTCACTTTTACTAAAAGATCGAAGGAATCCCGACTCTGGTCATGGCATTAATAGTTCTGCTCTTTCTCCCCTCATTCCCTTTCATGGCAAGATTCCTCACTCCTCGCGAACGAGCCATTGCTCAAGCACGCCTAAATCGAGACCACAAACCACAGTCACATGGGGGAATGACAGGTTGGCAAGGTTTTAAAGCAGTTGTTGCTGATCCTAATGCATGGCTGTTTGCTCTGATATATGCGAGTTGTGAGTAGGCCTCCATTTCTTTCTCACTAGTAGAAGTACTGAGTTTGTAGTCAATGTCGGGGTTGCCACTATTTCTTATTTCTTACCTACGGTAAGTACTAAATTTCCTTCTTTCGATATTTTCGATGCATTAAGGAACGTAGTTGATCAAAGACCTTGGGTTCTCATCCATCGATGCTCAAGGCCTAACGGTTGCTCCTTATGTCGTTGGCTGGTTCATGGTGTTCTTCCAGGCTTGGCACAGTGATCGCACGAAAGACAGAGGATGGCATATCATGCTATCATGTTCCATCTCGGTCATCGGATATGTTATCCTTGCCAGGGCTGTACAGAAAAGCGTCGGTGCTGCTTATTTTGCTCTTTTTCTGGTTGTGGGTGGAAATTACAGTCTTTTCCCACTCGTCATGTAAGATGTGGAAACTATTTCTACTCCTGCTGACTTACTTTGTGCTATAAAGGAGTTGGGCTGCGAATGTGTTCTCACCAACCTCAAAACGTGGTGTTGGAACGGCGTTTGTTGTTTCTATCTCAAATTGTGTTTCAATGTTGGTGTCTCCAAGTCTCTGGATATCACCTTATTGATACCATGACAATCTTGAAGTGCCTCACCCCAAGTTTACTTTGATCCTGGAGATTCATTTCGAAAGGGGCATGCAATCTCTGCTGCGTCCGTACAAGACTACATCTCATTCAGTGATACATGCTCAAAACTTCTCAGATGCCTCTTTCTGTCATTTTGTGCTGCGTTTACTTTGCGCACCCGACTTTCATTAAAGAATAAGTGGAACGCAGAGGCTTTGATGGCAATGTCACCGGAGGAAAAGCTGCCCGTCTCCGTAGAGGTGTGGGATAATGATCCACGTTATGTCTTTATGACTTGATATCATGTACGATGGACCGACGAGGGGAATTGACTGGAACAGGCAACGTCGGTACAGCAGCATGGCGCAGTTGGAAGCGCGCGGGGCCCATATGGTGGTTGACCCCGAGGTCACTTGATCGAAACAAGTTGCTGCTATATGATTTTCACATTTCTTTTTCTCATTTCTGAAGTATTGTAGGATTTTAGTAAAGCCCATTAACAGAGAGGAAGAGACAATGGCTGTGTCCAAGGATTGTATCTACATGCTAGCATTTCTTCTGAGTGCTATCTTGATATTCTACGACGGCCCTGAAGTAAGGATTCAGAAGATACAATGGATCATGTGTACAAATGACCCTAGTAGTACGCTGATGAAGATCGAAGTCGTCTCGCCGGTATCCCTGATTTACAGCTATTGTCAACGGAGTGACAAGAATCAGGTAGCTCCTCTCCGATCGATAACACCACTTCACTGAGAAATGTTGCCGAGTTCTTTTCAATCAACCAGCGAGAGCGCCGCGTTGGAGATGCGGCCATCTGTCGACTTGGAACAAATTCTGTATGGTAAAGAAGCTTGGTGTGAGTTTCGGCGTAAAGCCAAGTTCACCGTCTATTCAAAATCTACTTTTCGATGCAATACATTCAATCAATAAGTTGTGGCACCAATACCTGTAAAATGCAAGAGCCGTACGAGCCATGCAGATCCAGAATCATAAGGATCGTAGGGTATCGAGGATAGATTGATAATCCTCCTCCTCCCAGCGTCGACCCCGTTTTTCGCGCAACCAGTGACGGCTAAATCGCGCATCGAAACGAAAATCGGCGTCCTTGGGCGCCTGAAAACACTCTATCCGAACCGTTTTTCCCCCACCCTCAACACCTTCTACGTCTTTTTCTGATATCGTATCCAGAAGATTTTCCATTGAGATGGCGGCCCTGACATAGACTGGTCCGTGAAGCCGATCATACGAAGTTGGTACTTTCCCATCCGAAAGCGTTCTATTCATTGAGGTTGCCCAGCCATCTGAATCGTCGAGGATCAGCTCGTCGACGTGTAGACGCAGGCGGTTGGGACGAAGTTTTGGAAGAGAATGTAGGGGCGGCTCTAAACGATGCTGGTCTTCATGAGGTTTTGGAAGCGCTGGTATTGGTGATGCCTCGCTCTTTTCTCCAATTTCTGGTGGTTTGAGCGCACTAGCCGAGAAGAGTGAATCTGATCTAGTTTGGGGTTGTCTAGGAAGCGAGTCTAGTTTGATCTCTGACGCTGACAACGAATTAACATACTCGGTATCGAACAATCTAGGCGGAATGGCGCAAGGGGGTGATGGAAGAGGTCGAGGAGGTCGAGGAGAGGTTGGGCACTGGGGTGTGGACGAGGACGGGATGGCTGGAAGAGGACGCAAGACCTTTTGTTTTGACGACGTAGAAGACATCGTTGTCTTTTTTCTGGGTCTTCTGGATAGGTTCGACTCCTGGGTGACGTTTACACGAGCTTTGAACGTTATGAGAGGCAGAAGAGGATAAGTTGGTTCGCCTTTGTATTGAGGATGGTAATCGACGTAGTATGGGAATGTGAAGTAACTTCACTTCTTCTAGCGGCACTGATAGACGTAAGCCGAATGGATCCGTAGTCAGCAGAAGGGATGGACGTGGCGAGCTCACCTCATTGCCCTATGTAGTAAATGTTTGTATATTCAAGCTGCCTCATGGTCGGTTTGTCGAGTTCATCGTCAAGAAGCAGGCTCTCGCTTAGTATTGATCGCCATCAAAATCGATCCAAATTTTATCCGAGTCCTTCCCAATTACATCCGAACCTACCATGAGCCAACAAAACGGGATGGCCTCAAATTTCGATACATAATTGAAATGGACTACATGAAATACATCCTGCTCCGATCGGGCAACAACTAGTAGGCCTTAGGTCAATTCCTAGAATTTGGCGAGATTTTTCTTGCTTAAAATGCATGGCGAAGTGCAACTCAGATGGATCGCACGCATGACAAGGGTCATCAGTACTGTCGACATGGCGAGGGTGCGGCAAATATTAATAAGAAAACAAAATGAACATAGATCAACTCGTGTCTGTTCAGGTATTGCGCAATTGCCGTGTTCACCTCGATGCTCATGACTTCAAGTACACCGACTGGTAGCATAAGTATCAAACCTTGAAATAAATAGTCCATTATATATTGAGGATTTGTGCGCAGCACAAATGAATTCGAAATTACCAATGCGATCGGCCTACGATGAATGCCTTAGCTCAGAAAAGCTTCGAAACACTGGATTGTAGTTTAGTAACATTCTCATCTTTTTATCGTGCTGGCAACGTACGCAAACGTCCACAAGTTCTGTGGGTTATTATAGGTGTCCTTGGTATACGGGAACCTGACTGTTATCGATAACATCAACAAAACTGACAAACGTGTCCAAGATATCACCCCACGTAAGGGTAACTCGGAGACATAGGCTATGGAGTCATTCAGTAAGTATGTTTCCAAGGTCAAACAAGGTGCTCTATGTACCAATTGGAACGCCCTTGTTGAGGAAACTCCAAGCTGTATGAAACAAATTCTATGAATAAATGACGGAATTGGAAAGAAAATCATTAACCTGTCCTCCAGTTATGTCTAGAAGAGAAAAGTAAGCTTCATCAAATCTCTGAGAAGAGATTACACCAACCTGAAGTTGCCTGATACAAGCCTTTAGGAGATGGATAGGTTAACGCCACGGACCTCAGTCTTTCTCGGGGTCATACTTACAGATCAGGAGGGGCCAAAGGATCCTGGTGACATTCTTGAGGGCAACTCGGTGTTGCAGGACATATGTACTCACACTCTTTAAGCCAGCGGTTTTGATCTCCGTATCAATGTCTGCCCACTCAAGAACTTGATTACCAGCCATTCCTTGAGACGATCACGGAATAAAGCATAAGAAACTGAACTGTAGAAATAAATTCACCTATATACCTTTGAACTGCACATCTTCTCCAGGTTTACCACCGAAAACGGCAATTTTAGTACCGTGTCGTTCAAACATGAGGGTGCTGAACATTGCACAGGTGGAGGCACAGTTTCCGTTGCTGACTGGAGTTAAATGAGTTTTATTCCGGCTACGTACTAGATCATTAGCTCACCAATAGCAACTTTGCTAGAAAGTGTCAAAACATAGTCAGGGTACTATCACACATAGAGTTGTACACTGGCAGGCAAGAAGTTACCTTAGATTGAAAGGAGGATCGGCTGGAACCTGTTGCACGAAAGCTGGTTCACAGACATCCTGTGGGTCTTGATTAGTGTGTGCACCATACGTATTCAAGTGGACAGGCCTTACATGGAATCTCTGAGATGTAGGATCTGAATGCCCGTTGACAGTGAAGGGCACAGAAGGGGTAATATAATTAAAGTCAGCATGCATTTGTGTTCCGTTTAAGAAAGCATCTGCCAAAATAATCAGATACTTGATTCTGAATGATGAGAGCCTGGCTTACAACTGTCGCCCCTGTAGAAAGTAGAGACATTAAGACCAAGTTCAATGTTCGCAGCAACGATCTTCTGAGCAAGAGTATTGGTGCGGACGGTTGAGACAAAACCACTGAACAGCGTGTCAAGCATGACAATGAAGGATGCTATAGTTATGAAAACATACGGGTAGCCAAATTTGGAACCAGAGAGATATTGATGCAGGAACTGACCCAGGCAGACATACCCTCCTGGAAATCTTTATGCAAAACACAGCGCAGACGACGTTGGATCAACCCTACCTCCATTGTTCGTCAAATCGATCAGAAGTTGTGTAACTCCCGCTTCCTTGAACGCCGTGATCGTGCTCACAACGTCGGCCTGGAATCCAATGAAGTCGCCCTCAAATGACCCGACGAACATCTTTTGTGTCAACACTAAGACACCGGAGATTGAAGAAGAATTGGCAACGCACCACACCCGTTTTATTATCAGGAAGGATATAAGACTTGATAACTCCGTCGCTCCCTGAGACAGCCGGTAGGCCAGGTATGAATTGAGGAGGAAGACC
>JAGGAR010016154.1:0-17072 GCA_017657315.1 Termitomyces sp. K1Ag
AAGAAGGCTGGCTTACTGTTGTTCACCATGGAGAGATACTCTTCTTCGGTTGGGCATTGGAGTGAGTCATGCCAGTAAAGCTCAAGGCCCTGTCCACGGTGGAGGGATAGGACAATCATTAGCTCATGGTTTTATTGTCCTAAGGTGAGAGATATGTACTGGTGATGATAGTGTCAAGCTTCTGTCCTTGCTCATCAGATTCAGCCTCAGAAGTGCAGAGGGCAAAGAGTCCTTGGTATGCAAGGAAGAAGATGTAGTTGGTTGTGTTGATAGTTTGTGGGATCCCATAGATTTTGTGCACAACTATATGTCCAAGGTCCAAGTAAGAGAATGGCCCCAGCTATAAGGTCCAAATGGGGTGGAGCAGCTTACTGGGTTGACCATGACACAGCTGTGAGTTGTCCTTGATATTGTCAACTCTGTACAAGCAACTGATGAGGGTTGAAGAATTACAGGTAACAAGAGACTTACAGTAGGCTCACATTATGTAACATGTTCATGAGGCATGTTATGATTGTGAGTTTGGATGCAGGGATGTTGAGCCAGAAGTTGAATGCTTCAATGAGCTTGCCACAAATCTCCTTACACTTCATAGTTAAGACGTATGCATAGGGCTCCAACAGAATCTTTCAAACAATGATTACAAGTCAATACAAGGATTGACAAGAGGACATGGGTTAGACAGATGACTTACAGATTCATTGCAGGAAGGCCAGGTGGATAGAGAAGGGAGTTTGGAGAAGATGTTCTTGTATTTGATAGCCATGGTGTATAGGGAATTCGACACAAGTGAAACAGAAAGAGTTGAACTTGAAAACAGTCACAGATCATAGACACCTTTAAACTGTGTAAAATGATAGTGGCACCAGTGTCTATTATTGATATGTATCACACATACCTGACATAGGGCAAAGCTCCAGCAAGGATAAGGCACAAAAAAAAATTATCACACATCGTCACAGTATGCATGATCTGAATATCTGGCTAGGGTGGTATGACAGACCATCACACAATTGGTGACTGATTGGAGGCAAGATAGATCCAGTATATCACAGAGGTAAATGGAGAGGATCTGCTTGCAAGTTTTGAGTGCCATTGGTAGAGCCCTGGACCAGCATTGAGGTGTGAGGGACCCTTGTCTAGATCTTCGGTCAAATCCACAATCACAAGAGGATGGATTTGTGAAGCTCACTGAGGAGCCCCTAAACACTACCCCCTGACTGGCTCCTGAGAATGGAGGACAAACTGGTGTCTCACATACTCAGAAAGATCCGGCTTCTCTGGCCTGAGATTTTTGGTTGGAAATCCTGAAGCACAAGGATTGGTGGTGGCAAGGTGGTGTGCAATTTTTTTTTTCTTGTCTGATACTTCATCAAGCTCCTCATCATACATCAGTAAAATGGAGGAGTTGTCTTTGTAAGTTTCATCTCCAGAAACATGTCTTTGTCTTTTGTCATTGATCTTTGTCTTCCATGAGATATCTTTCATATCTTGGCAATCTTCAGCAAAGAGAAAGTTTCAAGTTGTGGTGTCATTGAAATATACTATAGTATTAGAAAGCTATTTTTGGTTTTATGACAGTGATGATCTATATATTTTATTGACAAAGAACTGGAAATGCATTGAAACTGCCACTCACTCCATTAAACCACCAATGAACCTGCTAGTTTCTGTATGCAAATACAAAGGAATACAATATAAAAAAAAATAAAGTCTTATTGACATGCACAGCTACATAGTGCCATGTTGAACAGTACATTGGGGCTAACTAGGTCTACAAGAGCCATGGGATACCATGCCCCCCTGCATATGCAGAGAATGAGTGGGTTGGCTTTCCTTCACCATTTTAGGCTATGCTCCTCTGTTAGTATCCTGCAGAGCTGAGTGGCATCAAGTGGGGTTATTGGCAGTGATGACTGCTGCCCATGGGGTGGATGGCAAGGGATTGAGCAGCACAGCCTCATGCCCATCCCATAAATGATGTGCATAAGCTTGAGGTCTGGGAGGGTGGCAAACTGGTGCCAATATTAGTAGGGTATTAGATTGTATGGTTGTAAATTATGAGAAGTGTAATGTGGGCTAGGCCTGTCAAGTCTGGTTGGGTTGCTGGTGCGTTGGTTTGGGGGGAACAGGCGCTTTGTAGCATGGATGAATCTAAACAGGGGACTTAAGGCGTTGGGTGTAGTCAGGATGTAAAAGGCATCAGGTGTAGTCAGGATGTAAGACATGGACTCAGCTTTGTGTTGGAGTTTGTGATGGAGGTGGAGATGTCTCTTGAACTGGTAGTGGGGGCAGACCAGGAGTATGTGCCATATGGTCTTGATCATTAGGTTACTGCAATGGGGGCAAACTGGGGTCTCTGATCTCTGAATGCAGAAGAGGTGTTGGTTGAGTGCGATGTGGCAATGAGGTGCATGTACTTCTTGGAGGGGAAGGACTGATCAATGACATGGACAGCCAGAAAACAGGGGGAGTTCTTCCAGTGCCTTTTCCAGTCAGAGCATAGGAGCTTCAAGGCTTCCTGTCAAGTGGCTGTGATGCTAATTGGGAGTGGAGAGCATCTTGGGGGGGGGAGGAGGGAGGAGTTTCTGGTCACTGGAGAAACCATGGGCTGCCTGTTTGGCAAGATCATCAGCTTGCTTGTTGGGCTTGAAGTTCATGTGGCCTGGGGTGCAGTGGATCTAAAGGTTTATGACATCATGAGTGCAATCGACCCATTTTGACCCTTACCAGTTTGCTGCCTGGTGTTCCCAGGCTCAGATGATCCTGTCTTGCTTGGTGTGCAGGCTTCAGCTGCTGTGTGGACTCTGTCCAGGCGGTAATGGCCTGAGTGAGGGCATTGGTTCAGCAACACCTTGATGGCTGCCTGGCTGTTGCTGCCAATGATGGCAATCCTAGATTGGTGAGCATGTGCAAGGCAAGTGAGAAACCCACCACTTCAGCTTCATACATGGTGTGTTGGGTCATAGGGCTGAGGCTGTAGCACAGAGACTGCTTCTCCTGGCCTTAGATGAATAGGACCATGGAGGCGCCTATCCCACCTTTGAACCCTGAACCATCGCAATAGACCAAAACTGGTGTAGTGTGGAAAACTTCATTGGCCAAAGCTAGAGCTGTATCTTTGTCCTCCTTGATATGGATTGAGAAGGATGAGAAGTAGTTGGGGCACTGCTGTACTGGTTCTACAGTTTTGATACAAGTGGAATCAACACCCATGACATCAAAGAGGTAGTGGAGGGGGGTGCAATGCTGGGCTATGTAGTGCCTGGCAGCTCTGTGGATGAGGAAGTAGAGGGGGTGGGAGCAGAGGAGGGAGGAAAGATGCACCGCTGCTCTGAAGAGTACCTTCTGGAAGAGGAATTCCACTGGGAGGAGGTTGGCATATAGGTCCATGATATCTCCCGCTGTTGTGCTGAGGGCACCTGTGGTGAGCTTGGTGGCCCACCTCTGGGAGGGAATGAGTTTATTGGTGACTGTGACCAAGCCAAGTCTCTTCTTCTCCAAGGGAGAGTCATGGACACTGGTGTACCAAATGTTGGCCATGTATGTTATCACAGGTACTGCAACTGTGTTGAACAGTTGGCAGATGCGGTGGAAGAGCATGCCACCAAACATCCTGAAAAGGCACATCACTTGCAAGGTCCATCAGGTGGCTTTCACCACCACCCTTTGGCCATGGGCATTCCACCATAGTGCAGGGTCAAAAATGACACCTAGGTATTTGTATGTGGAGACCATGCTGTCTGGGTTGACATGGGCCAGAGTGAGGTCTTCTGGGATGTTGTCACAGTGGGAGCGAGGGAAGTTCATTAGGATGAGCTTGGAAAGCTTTAAAGGAGAGTTGTGTGAGGCCAACCACTTGAAGCCACCACCAATATGCTGCATCATCTCGATGAGGATCTGGTGGGTCTTGTACAGGGTCTTGGCAACAGCCAGGAACATGGAGTCATTGATGAAGCCAAAGGAGGATTCTGACTTGGAGCATAGGAGGGCTGCAAGGATGAGGGGTGTGTTGTAGAAGGCATAGAAAATCATGGATAGCAGGCAGCCCTAGGTGGTGCCATTCAAGACATCAAAGAGATCTGACATGAAGTCATCAAACTCAAGCCTCATACAATGTCCCATCAGCATTCTACATGTGAGGCAAATGTAGCATTTGAGGACTCCTTGTTCATGCATGTTATGGATGAGGTGTTTGTGGACTGTATTGAGAAAGGCTCCCTGAATGTCTAGGAAGAGTGCTGATGCAACCTTCTCAGAGTGCCATGCATCCTTGATCCTACTGACAACTGAATGCATTGCATCCATTATGTTGCAGCCTGGTTAGCCACTGAATTGACCTGGAGGAAGCATACCATGTTTCTCTGCAAGGTAGGAGAGGTCAGCTGCAACAATTGTAGAGAGAAGCTTCCCACTTGTGTTGAGAAGCCTGATCAGGTGGTAGTCCTTGGCTTTGTTGTAGGCTGGCTTGCCTGGTTTCTGCAGAACCAGGGTAGTTGAGACTAGCCAGCTGTCATGATATATGTCAAGTTCAAGCACTGCATGGTATATGTAGTACAGGTAGTCAATCAGGGTGTTGGAACACCCCTTCAGCACCACATTTGGAATCCTGTCAGGACCTGGAGCCTTGTATGGCTGTAATTGGGCTATCACCAATATAATATGTCTGCAGTTGAAGAAACAGATATCTGGGAGTGGGCATGGATAGGCTGTGGAGTGGATAGAGGGAGAGGAAGGAGGAGGGGGAAAGAAAGACTTAGCTAGGACCCTGGCTTTGTCATCATTTGTTGAGGCCCAGCCTTCAACTCCATCAGTTGTTTGTTTCAGCTCAGGTACTTGGTTGCTAGAGAAGTCAGTGGGATCCTGGACAACATATTTGTTGGTTATGTAGATCTGCCTGGCATCAATGCCTTCCAGCCACTTGACCTAATGCTCCTATTTTGCCTGATGGATACATTCAGTCATCAACCCAAAAGGCAGTCAGCCTTGGCCTTGGTGGAATGGCCCTCAACATCTCAATATTTAAAGGACAGGTTGTTGGCCCTGTTGTGTGCCTTCTTGAGAGCCATCAGCTCTTTAGTCCACCATTGCTTGGTGAAAGGGCATGGTTTGCACATCAGGACAATGGTGTCATCTGCAATAACCTCCTGAATCAGAGCCATCAGCATTGAGACTTTGGTGTGGAAGTGGAAGTCCACCTCTGTTGTGAGCAGCCAAGCTGGTGAGTGAAGGTCCAACTTCTCCTTAATTCTCCTTAAGAGCAGTCAGCTGCCCTGAAGTCCCTTGAGGGCACAAAGCTGGCTTGAGGTACAGGGAGTTTCACACAGGTATTTATGGGGAGATGGTCAGCAAGTGGCAGTCTAAGTGACAGAACAACATCACAAGAAATGACAGGGTCAGCAGTACTCCACCTATGCCAGATGTTGTCCAGGCAGGTCCATCAGCCACATGTGGTTTGAAGGGTGGGGATCTCAGGGGGGAGAGCCAGCTCCATGTTGTACAAACCAATGAGTTGAAGAAGAAGGTGCATGTCATCCTCTGAAGAGTTGAGATGGCGGTTCTCCACTGTCTTCAGAGTGGATGGTGCCTGTTGAAGTCACTTAGCCACAACATGTGATCTCCTTCAGAGAGGCAGACAAGTGGGAATTGAGAAGAAAGAAAGGTAGAAAGAGCAGAAGACTGTGGTTGTGTAGGCAGTCATTGTAGATGATAAAGAGGGCTAAGTGCCTGTTGTCCCCATTGAAGTGGATGGCAGTGATGTCTGGAGACAACACATCAAGGAATGTGTAGGCATCTGAGGAGATGTTAGCATTGATCAAAAGGATAGAGCAGGGCCAGGTACTCCTGTCTCACTTGTGCATGAGTAGGTAATGTATGACCCACCACAAGGATGCCCTCATGTTACCAAGACTGTCCAGGTAAGGCTCCTAGAGGGCAATCATGTCCCATTTATTGGGGTCTGCAGTGTTAATCAGTGCTGCTTGTGCAACATCTAATTTGCATACATTTTGCTGCCATATGTGCAGGTGATGTGGAGGCTCCAAGTCCAAGCTCATTGTGGGGCATCAGACATGGAGGTGGCAGCATGCAGGGGAGGCTGGGAGCCACTAGTGCTTGGTTTCAAAAAGTCCAAGAGAGAGGCTTGGTACTTCATGCTGAGCTCAGGGGCTGGGGGGGAGTTGTGGTCTATCCATGGAGTGGAAGTGGGAGCAGCCACTGAGAGCTTTTTTGGGTTTGTGACCCAGGTAGAGGGGTCACCTGTTGGGAAGTAGGGCATGCTGTTCTCTGAGTAGCAAGCATCCAGGTCATTACAGCATTGCCTGAAAGTTGGGCAGGAGCGAGATGAGCTTGCATGTGTGGACCCCTCCCCACAGGGGATGCACTTGGCAGATACACCCAGAGGGCACTCACCAACCATGTATCTTTCCCTAGAGCAATGCGCACAGCGCACCACATTCTTGCATTTTGCCTGGAAGTGCCTGTACTATTGCAGTGGATGGGTTCACAGATGTCCTTCCTGATGATGATGAGGTGGCCAGCAACAAACATGTGTTCACACAGGAGCTGATTGGCAATCTCAGCCAAGTTGCGCATCACATCAAAAGAGGCAAGAGTTTGGTTATGGGACTGGTGCTCTGCCTTTTTCAGCCAAGAAGCAGTGGTGATTGTGCCCTTTAGGAGGTTGTTTTCAAGCTCAAGCACAGTGATGTCATTGGCCTTGGAGGGGTCAAAGACTCCTCTACATGAGACAAAGCAAAAGATAAGGTTGTGGGCCTTATCAATGACTCATGCTGAGTCTCCCAGGCAGGTCCTGGTTAGCTTCCAGATAGGGTCCTGTGCATAGCTTCAGAACCATGCAGCTGACTCAGCTGAGTCTAGCTCAAAGAGGTATGCACCTCTCTCTAGAGCTGAGACACCATGTACCATGGTCTTTGGGGGGGCAGGTGCTACGCTGTCTATAGCTGCCATGGCAGTGGAGGCCTTGTTGACCTTGGCAAGGTACTTGTTGATATGCTTGCAGAGCACAAAGTTGCCAGCAGGTGAGTAGTCCTGAGGGGTGTTGGTGCACAAGGTGTTGACCTTCACAAGCACCATCTTGGCATTGTGGAGGAGATGTTGCTGTATGCAGGTCTGATGGTCTGTGAGGTTTGGGTTGAACTGGTCTGGGATGGGCTGGGAACCTGGGGGGGGCCAGATGAAATGACACTTGCCCAAGTAACTTGGGAGGGCATCAATGGGGTGGCATGGTGGTAGGAGGGGTGGTGGTTAACTTGTCAATGATGCTGCTGAGAGAGCCTATCACAGTCTCCAGCTGTGCAGAGATGTTCCTGAGCATGAGGGTGGTTTTGGCCTGGGAGGTGCTGGTGGCAGAGATGAATTCAGAGGATGATGACAAGTGGTCAACAATGGTTCTGACACAATTGAGGACCTTGGCCACTACAGTGATCATGAGTACCTCAGACACTTGGTCTGTGATGTCATCTTCAGCAAGAGTGCAACTGCAAGGACCACATTCTTTGCATTGTTCTCCAGTCTCAGGTCCTTGAAGACCAGTGCTGCAGTCATCAGTATGTGAACAAGCTTTGTGCAGTCATAAGGCTCCCTGGTGAGGATCCATCCCTGAGTTTTCATCCAGTGTCATGCATTGCTAGCTGACTTGACTAGTCCGGTGTTGCTTTTCATCAGGGCACTGATTTCAGCTCTTGTTGGGAGTTGTTGGAGTGAGGCCAGGGTCTCTGAGGGGCTAGTACCACTAGGAGGTGGCCTGGACATCTGATGGATGGTTGTTGACATCAGATCTGATGGTGGTGGGCCAATAGGGAGGGTAGGGAGAGTGTATGGTTGGCTTGTTAGGCTGGAAAGGTGTGCAAGGTGTGAAAGGAAATTTATTGCTATCTAAAACTCAGAAACTGACCAAGACCCCAAAAGTGATGATGGTGGTCAATGATTAAGAAGCATCCAATACAGTGTATACTAGAGTTGGTACAGCACTAATACAAATCTAAATGGAATGGGCTCCTTCTGTATCTTTGGAGTTTGCACAAGGCAACTGCTGATTCTGAGTTTGGGGAAAGGGTGTTAAGAAATACCATGCTTTGCTTCAAATGAAGTGTAGGCCAAGTGAATAGAGCAAATTTGTCTATGGCAAAGGTATGGGGCACAGTGTATGAGGTGCAAGGTGGAGTTTGCAACCTGATTGGCAATATCTTGTCAGGCACCATGTTGTCCATGTGCTTTGGGTTGAGGGTATATCTATTCTGGTCTTTAGGAGGCCACCTTAGCATGCCTGATGTTCTGGAACACTCTCCCAATGGACGTTTCTGGGTTACCTGGTGGTCAAATTGTTGTGCCACAACTGGCTGGACAGACTTCCAGTTCTATGGTCTACATGGAAAGCTTAAGTCTGTGATCAGAAAGCTTTGGCCTAAGCCTTAACATTCCCATCTGAAATTCCACAAAGTTCTCAGCTTAGGCAATCTGTGCCTGGCTGCCCAATACCACATTTGTTTGATCATGAACAATGTGCATCACCAACATTTCTTTGATCTGGTAGGTACAAGCCCGCCTGAACCCATCCTCTATTTCTGCTTCAGCCCATTGGCATATGCTCCTTAAAGCCATCCTGATAGTCTTCAGTAGTATAGCCTGTAGCCTCTATACAGCTAGTAATACATGGCTTTGTACAACAAAGGGATATTTGAATACCACCTGCATTTTCAACATGCATGCCTGGTTGTTACTATGATTGGAATTGTCATAGCCACAGAGTTACAACTATTATGGTACTTCATATCTTTTCTTATAGCTGGTAATAGGTTCAATAATATGGTATTATTTGCAAAATTAATGTGTGAACAGGTATACACTATATCATCCCCCCCTTTCTAAACATTGACTGTCTCCAGTCATTACTTAGGGAGACTGGTACCAACAGATATGCATGCCTTTGGTCTTTCCACATCATTTTGAACATTTTTGGTCAGTTTGGATCTCATCAAAATTAGAGATCTCTCAGATTTGGATGATAATTCTATCTTATCCTGGTAGTAGGCAGTCCTGGCTACCCAGCTCAACTATATTCTGATACTTCTGTGTTATCTCTTTCTAGTCATGTCAAAGTCTAGGCTTCCAATGCTTTCATACATGTGGAACAGTTCTTCCATGGTTTTGGTGATGAGCCTCCAAAAGCGGTAAGAACAGAGCCTACTTTATCAGTTATTAGTGATAGATATAGTCATTAGTAGTCCATTCCATTCAAGACTACTAATTTCAGATACTAGTGATACATTACTGACTGGCATAGTAATGTTCTGAACTGACAGAGTTACATGCATACTATTAGATACAAAGCACTACAGGTTTCACTGGGTTACTAATAGTAGCTATATAAACTGTACTAGTAGACAGCACATTCATTAACTTATTGGCTCATTGTCTAGCCTATAGTTTTTTTCTATTCAACATGTCAAGTCTCAGCTTATCATCTTTATCATTCTCAATGTTTTCTTACTGTTTTTGCTTATAATGCCAATGCCAACAATTGGAACTCATTCTAAAGGGTTCAACCATGCTTAATGCCAATGCTTACTGACACTGACGCTTTCCTTAACAACATTTTTGTCATTTTTCTTGCTGACATTTCCATTTTACATTTTTCATTGTGTTTACATTTCTGCATCATTTCCTTACCAACATATTTTCATTTTTCTATTGTTAACAGCATCCCTTAAAAATGTTCACCTTAACAATGCTTTTTCACATCACTAGCTAATTTTCCTACTGACGTTTTATTGTTTCCTTCCATTCTCTTCTCTTACCAATGTTTTTGTATATTCTTACTGCCCAGCGCTATTTTCTGTCACACAAGCGTTAGGGTTTCATTACAACACTCTCTTAAATGCTAGTGACAGATGCTACATTACTGATGGGCACTACAATACCGATACTTTGTCTATTTTAGTTCCATTCTTGTTTTTGTATTATTTTGTCTTAGTGACAATTTTGTCATTTTTGACACCATTGCATTGCTAGTGTGCTTACTAAGCACATGAAATACTCTTTTCCTAATGCCTTAGTGATGTTTGGTCATTTTTCATGCCTCTTTGTATACCATCCTCAAAACACTCCCTACTGATGTTTCTCTCTTTTTCCTCAGTGTTTCATTATTGCCTGCCAACCAAGCTTACCAACGGTCATTACCTAGCATTTTCCCTTCCCTTGAACCCCTACAGCTTAGTGATCTGATGATTTCCTATCCTTCTATTCCACTTCCATTCCATACCAACATTAGCATTAGCAACACTCTCTTAGTAACAACACCATTCCTCTAGTGCTCCCACCACCCTTCTAATGCCCAACACCACTTCCTTAGCAACAATGATGGTCTCTTAACACCATGCTAGCTGCTTACATAAGCCAACAGTGATGGTACACAAAAAATTGATATTATATCCATCTTGAAGCTCTCGCTTCTGAGAATCTGCTGGTACCCTCCATTTTACACACAGGTCACTGTATCACCCACTTCTGCCCTTCAGGGTAGGTTGTAACCTATTACCGGGGATCTGCTGAAGGTTCCCAGGGTCCAAATGCATATAGAACCTTGTGCAGTGGGCACCTCTTTAATTACTTGCTGCATTAGGTTTATCCCACCACTTTACAGAATTCTTTCTCTGAGGTGCATCTGACAGTACCAGGTAGGAGTCTCCCCATGCTCTACATTGGATGTGATCTCATGAATCTCTCTTATTTGTTGTATCTAAGCTTATTTCCTTTTTAGGAACACATGTTATTTACATGTTGACATGCTCTTTGTGCATCCTCAATGGGTTCTCTGTCTTCTGTCTGTGAGTCCACTGACTCTGTGCTCAGCTGTGGGAGCCACAGTAGCTATGCCTCTCAGAATAGTGCTCAGCCCTCTCACACTAATTAAGATTCTGGCTGATGGGGCCAGAATTCTTTTGATTCTTGCTTTCCCCCCATCCTCTGCTGTGATTACTGTCTGTGACTTTCTGTGGCTTTCTTTTAATGCTGGCTCCTGTTACAATGGCTCCTGCCCAACTTCCAACAGTTTCTGACTGGCTGGGCCACTGCATCCTGTGCCTGTTGTTTTTTGCACTGGCTCTGCTGAGCCCTTCCTTTGAATACTCCATGCCTTTCTGCCAGTCCCTAATTTGGGCTGTCTTCACACAAGTAGTGAGTTTCTGCTTTCTTTTCTTTTTATTTTCATTTCTGATGTTTCTATGGCCTGCATAGGACAATGCCTGGCAGATGGCTGTTGTGTCCCCTCATGCATCTGACAAACTTGATGACCAGATCACATGGGCATGGACTTGCCTCCTTGTTTCCCACCTTGTTGCTGTCTATCCCTATAATCTGCTATCCTCACACCTCATGCTTTGCTCCAATGGTATGCTTCCTTCCTGGTGTATCAAGCTGCCTCAGTGTCACCACTGATTTGGTATGTTCTGCTATTTTCTTCTGTTTCTTTCATTTTCTGACAGTGATTTGCAAAGAGCATGATCAATGCACTCTTCTGGGCTTATCAGCATGCTGGCCTTGATGACATTTGCCATTTCCTCATTCAGCATCACTTCCTTGCCCATTTTGCTCTTCACTATTTCTGGTGCCATGAATGACTCATCAACTCTGGTGACAAAAACCTGATCATCTGAGTGACTGATCCTCTCACCCCCAATTTTGAGCCCTTTTGTTGTGCCTTTTATCAAGCAGCACATGGTGATAATCTCTGCAATGCCATGCTCATCAACCTGCTCTATGATTCTGTGGATGGGTTGAGTGATGGTGCCATCCATTATTGTTACACAGTGCATCATTTTCTATTTCATTTCTTTTCTCCTTCTAACCTTTCATTTCTAGCATTGCTACTGGAACCAAGTCACACATTGCAGCTGGCCCTGGCACCATTCCTCAAGCATGCATGCCTTTTTTTCCTTGGCAATTCCAGTGTCATCAGTCTATTCTTTCAGGTCCATTTCATTCTATGCTAATCCCACCTTCAATGTCAGGGTTTCCATTGAGCTTCTGCCTGCTAATTGGAAGAATGGAGGAGCTGCACTGAGATATCCTGGATGATGGGGTGGAGCATTTGCTGCTGCAGGCTTTGACCCATAAACATATTTTAGCTCATTATCATCTCACATTGCAGAGTTGCTACTTTAGGTAGCAGTTCTTTTTATTTGCATTGTAATGTCATCACAGCCTTTAGGCCTTTTTCAATTCTCTTTCATGTGAACTTTAAGTCCAAATTTTGTGTGAACTTAAGTTTTTGTGATTCTGAGAGAAATCTAAGTGCTTCCCAAATTCTGCTTCTGTTCTCTATTCTCTTTGTCTGTAGTTTAGCTTCTTTGTATTCTGTAGTTTGTAATAAATGCTATTCCTTTTTTAAGTCCTTTTAGTGCTGATATTGTATTGCTTTATGAGGCAACAGTGATGTGTTGTTTTGATTGCATTGTCTATGTGTTCAACTGCCCAATGCAGCTACATCATTGATTGTATGACTTTCATATGTTTTCATGGAATTCTGAAATTTTGGAAAAATTGGTCTATGGCCCTTCTCCTTTCTAAAATTCCAAACTCCCCTGAGTTTCATCTATGTCATCTAAATTAAGTTTGCTACTCATGTGGCAAGTTTAAGGCTCACAACAACATACCTGAGTTAGTCAAGGAGGACATAGTCATGCTTGCTGGGGATGCCTTGGTGCACACTCACTCTTGCCATGCTCACTCCATCATTGGTCATCTTACCAATCTCTTCCTTAATCTTCAGGTTCACACTTCTGTACACATCACCTGCTTTTCTCCTCTCATTGTGTTGCTGACCTGTTGTGCACAGAAGGCTACTCTCGAGGCATCCAAGCTCAATAAGGATGTCAAGACTGCCAAGCCTGTCAAATGCACTAAGAAGGGTGGTTGCAGACTCTGTGTTGGTCATGACCATGACTGTGAGTTTCTCTCTCTTACTCTTTAATTCTTCTAGGCTTAATGTCATGTCTATTTCTAGTCTCAGAGTGTCTTAAAGATGTCAAGGCATGTTGTGACAACCCTGTTCTTAATGTTGCTCCTGCTGACAGTTCTAATGTCAATGCCTTATTCTATTCTGAGGCACAGCAACTTGCCATGCACATTTGCCTCTACTTCACTTATCTTGACAATATTACCTTTACATGTGGTCAGAAGCACAAAGCCACCACTATTGCTAATACTCCCACTCCCAACAAGGCCACTTGTACCACCAACAATGTCATCAAGGTTGACAAGGTAGACTCTACCACTGTCATCAATGAGCTTACTCATACTAAGAGCTCTCCCAACTAGGGTGCCTTTAGCACATAGTCCCCATAAGTAGTCCTTTAGCTAGTATTAAGGTAGTCTTTGATATTATCTTCATTTGCTGGCTTTAATCTTCTGTATCTGATTCTAAGTCTATTCCTGAGTGATCAACTAAGTTTCTTGGTTTACTAGCTCTGCCCCTCTTCTGAGAACTAATCTAATGCCATCAAACAAGTAGTCATGTTTTTGAGTTTTCTTTCTAGATTTCTTTATTCCTTCTGTAAGTAGCATTAAATCACCATCTGCCTCAGAACTGTCCCAAGAATTAATCATTTCTTGTAATGTTCAATTGGTTACATCAATAAACTTATTGATGCTAGTTGGCAACTTAATTCTGTGGCATGCATGGTAAGGTATTACACAGAATGCACCAACCTTCTCCTGCCACAATGATCCGTCCATCTCTGAGACAATGTAAGCCCTGCCCTTATTGCATGTGATGACTACCATTGGTCCTAGATATCTTGGGCTCATCTTCCTCACTGATGACACTGACTTCTCTATTGCAATATTGCAAATTAACACCAAGTCCATTGGCTTGAACATGTAATTCTCAGTCAGGTGTGCATGGTCACATTCTGCTTTCATGACTCTGTCTATTTTCTCCTTGGTCATCTGGTGCCTCATTTCTTCTACATGTTGATGGTGCTTTGCTAGCACCTGCATGCAAAATGCAATCAAGTTGGTAGTGGAGAGTGGACTCTCTGGGAGGTTTATTAACCAAGTTGCTTCCACTATGTCTAATGGTAGGATAGGATGCATGCCCATAGTAGCATAAAACAGTGAACACCTTAGTCCTTTTTATACTGTAATCCTGTCCACCCAACAGGGGTTGTTGAACATCCCAGTGCAGATGCTCAATCTTTCTATTGGCTTGCAAATTATATGCCAATATTCTGATCCCTCAAATTCCATATTTCTGCTCTAGCTATTCCAAAGCTGCCTTAAATGAAGGTCCATTGTCTGTCACAATTTTCTGAAGGCACCCCCACTGGCAGATAATATCCTCAAGGAGCCAACACCCTATTGATGGTCCATCATCTGATTTTAAAGGTCTACCTTCCATCCATGTGGTCAATGAGCACCATCCATGAACTGCATACTTATATCCATTGGAATCTGGCATATGCATAATATTGCAATGTAACTTCTGGAAGAGACCTGCTGTGTGTATTACTACTGGCAGTATCTTCAAGAGCTTCTTCTGTCTCACTTTGCACAAGTGACAAGTCCTGATATACCAATGTACATCAGCTTCAAGGTCAGGCCACCAGAATTGCTGTAATAACAAGCTTTTCATTGTGAAAGCTCCCTTATGTCCTAGACTGTCATGCATTGCTTTCATCATTTACATTTGGTCTTCTCTGCTAAGAACAAGCTGGTTTCCTTCTATATTTTGTTTATACAGCCTCCTTCTTTATCCAAGAAGAAGTGACTAGCATTCCTAACAAAGTTATTGTACTCCTGCTTTGCTTGCTCTTTTAGTCTATTCTTATTATCACTGGCTAACCACTCCTTTATGTGCAGTAATTGCTCATCATATTTGACAGCACTTGGCAATCTACACTCTTCATAGTAGGATTTTCTTTTCTTATCATTCTCATGGTGTTCAGAGGTAGGTAATACTTCTGGGAATGCCACAAAACTAGTTTTGATCAACCCCAGATCAGCAATATTAATCCCGATCCTGCCAGCTTTGTCTGTTTGTATTGCATCTGGCTCTCTGCTCAATTCTAGGTGGTTTCTCAATTTTGCTGAGACAGCTTCTAAGTTTTCCCAGTTCAAGGTATCCATGTCTAAGGCTATCTCATCTTTAATGTTGTCCACCTCTTTGGCTTCCTCATATAAGTATCCACCTCAAGTATCAATCTCATGCTTAAAGTCTTTGAAGTCTAAAGGCTCTTCCCAGGCTATCCCACTGCTCAGGTCATCATACAATGCTTTCATGATTGCTGGATCCTTGAACTCAATCAGTTCAATGTGATTATCCTCTGGGTCTATAGATGGATGTTCCTCATCTCCTGGCTGCTAATCCCTTTTGGACAAACTGTCC
The DNA here is from genome assembly GCA_017657315.1 of Termitomyces sp. K1Ag. Lineage (NCBI taxonomy): Eukaryota > Fungi > Basidiomycota > Agaricomycetes > Agaricales > Lyophyllaceae > Termitomyces > Termitomyces sp. K1Ag. The sequence goes on from JAGGAR010016154.1 coordinate 15,407, forward strand.
ATGGTGAACATCTTGACAGGCACATGTCTTAGCATAAAGTGATACTGAGTCAGGATAGTATCTATCCAGCAATTAATTGTAGCATTAGGCCCCAGGCTAGGATTAGATAGCATTCCTTTAATGTACTTCACATCTGTTTCTACAATCAATTTTTTGCAGCTTACTAACCAATAATGACAGTGTTCTAGAGCTCTGTAGAGTCCAAACAGCTCTCTTTGAGGCTGAGAGAAATGTGCTTCTCTTTCATTCAGTAAGATCAAGCCAAAACATGCATAGTGTCTGGTCCTTAGGATCATTCTTGTCAACCTGATAGATATAGAAACCTATGGCCTTCTAGGAAGTGTTCACAGATGATACTACTTCTGCTGCACTGGTATAATTTAACAGTCAGATCATGGGTGCTTTTGCTAATGTGTTTTAAGGTCTGCATAGCTGTCTCTTGTTCTTCTACCCATTTGAACAGTATGCCTGAGTGGGTCAGTTCATTAATTGGGTCAGCTATCTTGCCATAGTCTTTTGTGAACATTCTGCATACTCTGAGAGTTCCCACAAATGATTTAACATCAGTAACTGTTTTACAAAGTCTTCATCTCAAGATAACACCTATGCTATTGGTGTCCCACTACAGTTATCTCTTCTGCACACAGTACTGACTTCAATCCTGAGGAGGTTCCTTTGCTATATTTCATGCATTGTAATACCCTCATAACATTATTCAAGTGTTCCCAAACAAATTGTCTAATTCCAGGGTTTCCTGGTATAGTTTTATACTTTCCTTCTGGTATTTTATATCTAGTTTCTGGTCCTCACACTGGTACATTGTCAATGTAAGGTATAGTTACATGTGGAATCTTTTCTCACAATATATAAGTCACATTGTCATGAAATACCAGTACTGAATTCATCTGACCCATGGGCAAGGTAACTATCCTCAAAGCTCCAAAGCGTATCTGAAACATTGTCAAGTCTGTGGATGAGATTGCCAAGGTCCTCTTGTCATATCCAACATACAAATTGAACATTCCTCCACAAGCCCTTCCTACAAAGTGGTTTAAAGGCTCCAAGCTATGCACAATCCTTAGGCTCTTTCTGTCTTTCTTCAATACTATAAGCAACTGAGAGTGATATGAGGAGTTCAAAGGCTCATATACTCCAGCTTCAATCTTTTTCTTAATAATCCAGCATACCTTGTCATATGGTCCAGGCAGAATAGGAATGTTCCTCAACATCCAAGATTTATGTGCCACAATAGGTATTGCTATCAGTGGAAAGAATTTCTCAAGGAATCTTCCTTGTTGAATCTTCCTGTCAGGGGAAATCTCCATTTCATTTCAGACCTATCTCTTCCACTGGGTCATGGAGCGTGGTAATTATGACATTGTCTTTACAGATCTGTAAAGACAACATCATAGCATGTGGATGGAGGTCAGGTGCAAGTCATGTGGATGGAGGTCAGGTGCAAGTCATGTAGATGGAGGTCAGGTGCAAGTCATGTGGATGGAGGTCAGATGCAAGTCATGTGGATGAAAGTCAGGTGCAAGTCATGTGGATGGAGGTCAGATGCAAGTCATGTGACCATGGTAACTATGACATTGTCTTTACAGATCTGTAAAGACAACCTCATACCATGTGACCTAGCACTGCCACCTGCTTATGTCATCTATTG
>JAGGAR010016155.1:0-17000 GCA_017657315.1 Termitomyces sp. K1Ag
TTGCAAGCTAACCGAGGCAAGGGCATGAAGTCAGTACATACCAATGAGTGGGCTCTTGAGAATGGACTTCTGACCTTTTGTGGGCGTATCTATGTCCCCAATGTGCCTGAATTATGGAGGCAGATTGTTGAGCAGCACCATGACTCATGCATTGCTGGTCATCCTGGTAGGTGGAAGACCCTGGAGCTTGTATCACGCAACTACTGGTGGCCCCAGATGTCATGGTACATTGGCTCTTACACCAGCATCTGCAACCTCTGCCTACGAACCAAGCCTTATTGTCAGCTCCACACTGGACAACTCCACCCTCTCTCTATTTCTGCTGAGTGATGGAGCATGGCATCTGTAGACTTCATTGTGGAACTGCCAGATGCACATGGATATGACACAATCATGGTGGTGGTGGATCTCTATGGTAAACGGGCACACTTCATCCCTACTCACACAACATGCTCAGCCATGGAGACAGCAACACTATTGGAAAAATGTTTGGAAACTGCATGACCTATTGGATGCCTATGTCTCAGATGGTGGACCCCAGTTTGTTGCAAAATTCACTCATGAGCTCTATTGTCTGCTTGGTGTCAAGCTGCACACATCCACAGCATATCATCCCCAGTCTGATGGCTAGACAGAACGTGTAAATTAAGAGCTCAAGCAATACCTCCGTCTGTTCTGCAACAAATGACAAGACAACTGGGATGAGTTACTGCCTGATGCCAAGTTTCAGTACAACAACCACATTCACGCCTCCACGCAGTTCTCCCCCTTCTTCCTCGATACTGGCTGCCACCCATGTATGAGTTTTGAACCCCATGCACATCCCTCAGAGAATGAGTCAGTGAATGAGTTTGTGGACAAGATCAAGGCAGCACTAGCAAAGACAAAGGATGACATGGCACATTACTATGACCGAGGTCACACACCAGCACCCAAATATCAGCCTGGCAATCAAGTCTATCTGGATGCATCCAATATCACCACAATACAACCATCAAGAAAGCTCTCCCATTGTCAGCTGGGACCATTCATGGTGGAATGGCAGGTGGGCTTGCTAGCCTACCACCTAAAACTACCCATAGGCATGCGCCAGCTCCATTCAATCTTCAATGTGGTGAAGCTGTCCCCAGCACCTGACAATCCAATTCTGGGCCAACACCCAAAACCACCACCACCACCAGTCCTGGTAAACAATGAGAAGGAATATGAGGTGGAGGAGATATAGGATAGTCACCTGTTCAGGCGAAGGCTCCAGTTCAAAGTGAAGTGAAAGGGTTATGGCATCAAGGATGTATCTTGGAAACCACAGGAAAACATCTATGTGCCTGGCCTAATTTGAGACTTCTACCAAAGACACCCAGATGCACCGAGGGCCATTTGAGGAATCTACCCGGTATCACCTGCTGATATTGCCATCCAAAACTTCTTCTACCCTGCATGTCAAGGGAGTGATGTCAAGGGACTACCCTTTTCAAGCCTCTCCAGCCATCCATCCCTAGGTGATCCCAGCTACTCCCAAGCAATCCCAGCCACTCCCAGGCAATCCCAGCTACTCCCAGGCAATCCCAGCCACTCCCAGGCAGTTCCGAGTCAGTCCCAGGTCACAGTTCCAGCTGTTCCCAGCTGTTCCCAGACCATCCCCATTCTACACCTTTCACTCCCCCTCTCTTCTTTCAATTTATTCTTACTCCTCAGCTAGATAAGGTGCTCATGCCTGACTCTTAGCTCTCCAGCCTCACTCCTGCTTAGTGCATAACTCGGACTTGATCATTTCTGGAGGTTCAGCCATTTTTGGACATATCACATTTCTTATATTCCAGATATGGCACAGGGATGGCTTTAGCAGACTGTATAGTTGGTTCTCATGCTTCTGAAGCCTCTGAAGCATTACACTGGCATAGGGAATCCCCAGACTTGCTATTATCTTTGGATCTCCCTCTGCCAGGTGTGTAGTTCTGCTTGTAGACACTGTACAGTTTTGAACATACTCTGGATCTCCCTCTGCCAGCTGTGTGATTGTGCCATAGCCTCCAGAGGTTGCCCTTACACCTACTTTCCCAACTCATTTCAATCTGCCAACACCGCTGCCAACTTCATTGTCATCACTAGTCACTAATCTTGCCGATGAGCTTGCAGCAGCAAAAGTGCATCTAACTCTCAATGACATTGCTGACCATGTTCCACAGACACTTGAAGACAAGGATCTATCACCACTCACACTGCTTTCAGAAGCATTGTATTCAGTCCCATCATGCCAGCATACACCACCTTCGCCAACTCAAACTGCTCAACCAACAACTCCCACTACTGCTCCTAATCAACCTCTATCTCGATCACACACTAAACGCACTATGGCTGAAGAACTCGATGTTAACCATATGCTGACGCATGGCCACATGAGCTTCCATACTATTTCAAAGAGTTGGAGTATCAGTTTTGTAATTGTGATATTGCAGAGAATGTCCAGAAGAAGGACTTCATGGCACACTATGTCACGTATGACACCACAGAACTTTGCATGGGACTTGAAGAGTACAGAGGTTTGTTCATGCCACCCACTACCACTAACATCCCCATGCCACAACAGCACTGCTACACTTACAACAAGTGAAAAGTGGCGATCATACAACTCTATCCTAATGCAGAGGAAGAGGCAAAGTGGACCTTAAATAATCTCAAGCACCACATCAGCAACACTTTTATTAGAGGTATAACTACACACAGACAGTTGTCCAACTACTACTGCATTTTCCAGCAAATCATGAAATAGCTAATGGACCACAACCAAATTGCTACAAGTGAAGCAAATTGTGAGTTCCAAAAAGGCTTTGGACCAAAATCATTTTCCACCTCAAGATCTTAATACCTAACCACCATCCCAATGAGCCTTACAATGTCTTCCAAGTATACAAGGCTGGAAAGTGGATTTTGCATAACACTGATACAGCAACATCTCAGACAATGGGTGCAGCAACTGCATCTAGGCAGTATACTACCAGTGCCAGATCTTTCTAATATAGTGCCACCAGTGCTACTGCAAGCACAACAGCATGTGCAACCAGTAGCCTCTGGGAGCGACAGTGGTAGTGGCTATATGAAGAAGGAAGAAATAAGTGATATTGTAAACACAGCTATAACTTCTGCAATTGACTGACTCAGCACTACCCTTGCTGCTGGATCATCAGTGGCAGCCTGACCAAACCAACCACCCTTGCCCAACAGCTGCCATTTTTGTGGAAGTCTCGGCTACACTATGGTTCATGGGTGCTGCAACAATTTAGAAGAATACATTTTGCACAGGAAATGCAGGTGCAACACCAAAAACAAGTTCATATTACCAATTGGCACCTAGATCCCATTCTACAATGACAAAGCTCTCTATAAAGAACGCATTGATGAGTAGTGGCACTGCCTCCATCCTGGCAACATTGTGACTGGCAATCTCAATGCCAATACCAATGCCAGTGCTGAGCCAGTCCAACAGGCAACTATTCAGACCATGCTCTTCAAGTCCATGATGCCCATACAATCTTTCACTAGTGTTCCACAGCTGCCATTAGATGGCCAGGCCTACTGCAACCTTCAGCGGCAATTTGATTCTTTGCACAAACAATATATACAGGATCAGCTCAAACTTCAAGAATAGCAACATGAATAGGAGAGGACTTTGGCCTACAAAAAGAAAGCAAGTTAGGTGCATCTTGAAGAACACAAAATATTGAAGACAAGCATGGATACCTGGACGCCTTGCCAGGGTGAGGTACAGCAGGCAGGATGGGGAAAGCAGGTTCAACTAGTGCTGCAAGAGGATCAAGAGGAGGAGTGAAAGAAAATGCACCAGTGCTTGCAAGAGTGGAAGATGTGCTGAAAGGAGAGGAAGTCTTAGCAGCTGTGGGAGTCTTGGGCACAGGAGGTTTTCCTGACACAACAGCCAAGATGACAGGAGCAATGGCAACCTTTGGCTTGAAGGGGGGTATTTCCCCAATAGGATGAATGGCACACTTAACCACAGTTTAATGAGATGCAGGTGAAGCTTTGCCAATTGGCGCAGGACTGGCAAGAGGCTTAGGCATAAAAGAAGGCACAGCGACAAAAGGAACGGCAGGAAGGTCTTGCTACTCACAACAGGAGCACAAGCTGACTGATGCTCAACCTTGATCTCCTTGATTGCACGTGCATGCTTTTTGTTGTCACTCAATTTGACTGTCTCCTTGGACTTAACCTTGCATTTGCTAGTAGCAGGCGCTGACAAGGTTGCTAACTCCACAAATTGATAAGGCTGCCCTTGCCACCGCAAGAAGTCCCATGCAGCCTGAACCAAAGCAACACAATGCTTGATTGCTACAGCATCTTTAAGCTCTTTTTTGCGCTTCTTCTCAATAACCACACCTTAGTGCATGCATTCCTTCAATTGAGAGATGCAATATAGGCAAAGTTGTGCACATTCAGAGTACCAGCAAAACTAGTCAAGGTCCTTCAAAGCACAGCGGTTGCACTGAAAGAATGTTAGTGCAGGATTTGAAGCATGCCAATGGGGCATTCAAAATTGCTGAATTCTTGCCCAGAGAGATCTTCATGCCTGCCAGCCAGTCCTTGTTGTCCTGAGTGTAGGTCCCTTCCTTTAGCTTGGGCAAGGGTATCACAAGCTCAGCATTGGTGAACTAAAACAAAGTCAGTGCAACAAAAAAAGAAAAAGCTCAAACTTACTGTGTAAGGAATCTGGCTGAAAGAGGACAGTTTGTGCTTCATGATCTTCTTTGTTTTGGTCACCATGAGTGTCTTTGCCTTTGCCTTTCCCTTCTCTTTTGCTGACAACTTCACCATAGAGGCCATGTTTTCTGCTTCATTGTCTTTGTCATCTTCAGCCTCAGTCTCCTCACCTAAAATATCCACAACAATTTGTTTCTAAAAGACAAGTTAGCACTGCACAAAACAGTTAGCAAGACTTACATTATCTTGGGGACTTGTTGTCTCTGGCTCCTCTACCGCCACCTGAGGCAGAGGAGCAGCCACAGTGTTAAACAAACTGGCAATAGCGGGAACAACCCTGTTGGAACCCAAAACAATGGTGCCAGCGGCAGGGAAGTGCTCAAAGCTGAGGCCCTTGATGACCTCAATAGTATTCATTGCCTGCTAGATGTGGCCCTGTCAAAACTTTAGCGGCAAAAAAGAGGTAAAGCAACAAAACGGACTTACAACGTATTTCTTGTAGGGTTGCACCCACAGTTGTTTAAAGAAGTGCTGCTACAGCAGTGCCCATGTGCAATAACTCAAACTTGTCCTTTCACAAAACATTGGGTGCTTGGAGTTTGCTCCAAGCGCGAAGAAGGTCACCAATTGTTATGAGTGTGTTTTGACCCTGTTCAGGGTCTTCTGTGAGATGAAGAACATTGTGCACGATTGATGAAGCCTGAATAACAAAAGTCTGCATGGCAATTTTGGCCTTCACCGCCTCTGTTGCCTCTTGCTTAGTTGGGGCCATTGCGCTGGAAAAAAATTAAATCTATTCAAGTTAAAAGCCAACATGCACAAAAAGAAAATAAAAATCATGATGCACAAAATGAAAGTGTGATGGAAAAAGAGAGTGAGAGGAAGAGCTGAGAGAGAAAAGTGGGTGCTTGGAGGAGGGTCTTTTATAGAGAGAATGAAGATAAAAATAGATGCTTCTTCAGGCACTGAGGAAAGAAGATTAAATTTGAGGCGAATCAATGTTGGTCATAACAGTGGAAATTGACTGAGGACAGTCAAGATTTAAGTTGGGAAGGATAATGAGCCACTGTTGGCACTGGACTCATATTTTTTCATTTTTCTTGACATTTTGTTACTGTTGGACATGATGTGCCTGTCATGTGACTGTGCACATGACTTTCATGTGATTGGCCAACAGGCTTTTCTTGCTGGCTGATTTTTTGGAGCTTGTGTTGGAGCCATGTTGGAGCTATAGATATTTTAAGCACTGGCTTTCCTTATAGGATATGCCCAACTTCACAGCTTTTTAGGTATATATAGCCTCAATTTTGTAGTATAACACCAGAATATAGTGTACTGCTGCCCCTACACACTAGTGAGCTCACTGCTGTAAGAGCATGCTCATTGTTTTCCTTGTTCTTGATGGACTTTTTGCTCAGTTAAGTGCACTCTATGTGTTTTTGCTATTGTTGGCAATTTAAGCACTCACCCTTGATTGCCTTTGATTGTTCATGCCTGATTTGCATTGCACTTTGATTATTGGTTAGTCAGCACCTAGTACTCAGTTAGTGCTAGTACTAGCATTTACGTATATGTCTGTGCTTGCATTTGTTTGTTTTTGCCACTCTTTTTTCATTGTATTGCCTCACATTCATGCAAGTCTTTAAACAAGCACTCATTTCTCTCCACTACTGAATTGAGTTTCTTGCTGCTTAGCCCCTTCCACACAACTTTAGGTTCACAGTGTGCTGACCAACAAAAACTTTTGAGCACCAACTGAACTAAGTCGAGCACTAACACACCTGAGTGATAGGTTACCTCTTTTGCTGACTCAAGACCAGACTTCACAAAATCCTGCCCACATGCAAAGAAGTCGCTGTCACTTGCCACCAATGTATTTTGGAGCACTAGCGCTATAGTTGATATGATGTGTGACTTGTAGCAAATTTCTGGTGCTATCACATAGAACCACTCTCGCATTATAAACTGAATGTGTAAAGCTTTTCTAGGGTGTTTCCTTGTTTGTGTGGCCCTTTCCTAGTGTGCAAGTGTCTTAGAGGCACCATGTGAATAGGGTTTGCCTTTCTTAAGGTAAGCTCGGATTGCTTTTGATCTTAAACCATCACCTGTAGACTGTGGGAACCTGAGCAAAAAACTCGAGGGAATGCGTATATGGGGGACAGGCAGATTAAAAGTAGATAAAACACACTTGTATTTGCTGTACTACACATACAACTACCGGCGACCGAGCTACAGAGAAAAATGCCACCGGGAAGCGGCGGAGGAGGCTTGACCAGGCCATCGACACAAATAGATTGCATCACATGAGTGACTTCAAAGATCAACACGTTGAACGAAGCCAAGGACTGGCTCAGCGAGAACGGACACATGGACACAACAGGCAGCGAGTACAACCTCGAGACACTCAAGGCAGCTCTGCTGCAGCTATTGTGCAGGGCAGACATTCTAGCAGAGGTCCGGAATGGCATGCAAGCCGTAGCGTTTGGGCTTGAGGAGATCAGCAAGAAGGAGACGGAGAAGATGGTGGGAGAGGCGGTAGAGAGAGCTATGGAAGGTTGCAAGGAAGGGCAAGTGTTGGAGCTGAAAGGGACGGGGACAGGGACAGGAGGGAGGATGGGGAGTGGAATGGGGGGACAAGGAGGGAGTGGGGGCACGGGACATGTGAGGCAAGGAGTGTCTTTTGCGGATGCAGCATGGAGGGCCGAACATGAAGATGTCGTACACTGAGCATGCAACAAGGCAAGGCAGCTGATCATAGATTACCTGGAGGGCAGCACAATGAAGGACATGTCAGAGAAGGAACTCATAGTGAAGGTAAACATGGTGAAGGATCTTATGGGCATCGCAGGGCTGGATGCCCCAAAGGTAGAGTTCATCACAGCTAGGAAACTGAGGAATGGAGGAGTCCTCTATGAGCTGAGCACCATAGATGCAGCCATATGGCTGGCAAAGGAGGATGTCAGGCTCCTCTTCCTCGAGAAACTGGGAGTTGACGCAACAGTCAAGGACAGGTCGTACCCAGTGTTTGTGGAGTTTGTGCCAACGTCCTTTGGCGACAGCCCAGAGCAGAAGACAGGCAAAATTGAGGAAGACAACAGGCTACACCCTGGGGAACTGGTTGCGGCAAGGTGGGTTCACGCCCCACACACCAGGACCAACCCGCAGCAAAAGGTAGTCCACCTGGTGCTCTCATGCAACACAGCAGAAGGGACCAACAACGTTATTTGAAACGGGCTGATTGTGGAGGGAAAAAGGGTACAGGCCAAGAAGATGGACCAGGAACTACGATGACACTTGAAGTGCCAGAGGTATGGGAGAGGACATCTTGCTGATGAATGTCCACAGCAGAAGGACACCTGTGGACTGTGTGTGAAGGCGCACAAGACAAGGGAGTGCAAGGAAATGGACCCAAAAGCATACTCATGCATGAACTGCAAAACAAAGGGTTGGAGACATGATCACGCCTTGTTGGCCAGGACGTGCCCGGCCTTTGTGGAGGCCAAGCACCGACTAACTGACAGGTCGCCCGAGATGTGGTACAAGTACTACCTGACAGACGAGCCATGGACATGGGTCAGGTTAGACGAGGACCAATGGGCACAACACTAACAAGGAGCAGCTACAAACGACAGACCAACTGGCAGCACTTTGGGGGGCATCACAATTCGAGGAATTGGGCAAGGTAGGCTGGCAGGCGGAACCCCCAGACAAGGAGGAGGTAATCAGACAGAGCAGGGGACAACGGAGGTGACAGGCCAGGGTTCGCAAGGGACCACAACAGGGCAAAAGGGCATGACCCAGACTAAACTAACCAGCTTCAGGTGGAGCGACCATGATGACGAGAACAAGGGGACAGGACTCAGCTCTGCTCTACTGGACAAGTCCCAAGACCTGGACAACAGAGTGGAGAGACTCATGGAAGAATTGACCACATTCAGGAGGGAATCTAGAGAAGCATCACCTGCATCCCAATGAAGTAACAGGAGAATGGGAGACAGCACGAGCTAACCGCTTCACAATTTGGCAGCAGAACGTGAACAAATCACTGATCGCGCAACACGTGGTGCTGAATGCGATGACTGACGAAATAGATTTTATATGCTTACAGGAACCATACTTCAACTTTAATAAACAATCACGGGCAACGCACAAATGGAGGCCGGTATACTCAAGGAACCACGATGAGGAGCAGGTGAGGAAAACAAGGGCGGTGACTCTTGTCAGTAGGAGGCTAGCCATGGACTCCTGGACCAGGTTGAATGTGGAAAGTGCGGACGTTGTAGCCATATAGGTAGAAACGAGGGAGAGGACTTTGAGGATCTTCAACATCTACAACAACTGCGACCATTCCAGGAGTTTATGAGCAGTGGAAAACTACCTACACAGCCCACAGGGCAGGCAGCAAAAGGTCAAAATGGGGCAGACATCTGGGTAGGGGACTTCAACCGACACCATCCAATGTGGGACAATCCACATACAGCCACCTGTTCACAAGGTGGAACCTGGACGAGGCAGAGGATCTCATCAACATACTAACGCATAACAGGCTAACCATGACCCTACAGCCTGGTGTCGCCATGTTGGAAGCAAAAAACATGAAGAACCTGACCAGAACAGACAATGTGTTTGTGACTGACTCCTTAGCTGACAAGATCATCAGATGTGAAGCCCTGAAACACGAGCAACTGCCAAACACAGACCACTTTCCAATAGTAATGACATGTGACGCGACAGTAGAACAACACGAGGAGACGAACAGGTGGAACTTTAAGAACGTGGACTGGATGGAGTTTGAGGAAGAGCTTGGGGTAAGGCTGGAGGGCGTGGCAAAGACGAGGGTGAGGATGGTGGAGGAGATGGAATTGTGGCTGGATAGCATCATGGAGGCCCTGACAAAGACGGTGGAGGAGAAGGTGCTGAAGAGAAAAGAGTCCCCATACATAAAGAGGTGGTGGTGTGAGGGACTGACAAGGATGAGAGCAAAGGCGAGGGCCCTGGGAAGAGAGTCAGGAAGGTTAGCAGCGGTGGCAGATGACCCAATACACAAAAAGTTCAGGCGGGCACAAAACGACTACAGTCAGGCGATCAGGGAGGCAAAAAGGAAGCACTGGGAGGAGTGGCTGGGGCAGGTGAATGAGAAAACTGTGTGGGATGCAAAGAGCTTTGTTACAGGGGCACCAACGGATGGGGAAGGGTGAGGATCCCAACTTTGATGGACACAGCAGGCAGACAGAAAAGGGAGGTGGAGGAAAACGGGGGGAAGGCAAAGCTGTTCCACCAGGCATCCTTTTACAACAAGCCTCAGGACACACATGTTCCGGATGACTACCAGTACCTTGAACCAGCTTTCAAATGGTCCCCAATAACGAACGTGGAGATATACTGAGCCATCGCCAAACTCTGACCCCATAAAGCACCAGGCCTGAGCAGCATACCGAACATTGTCATCATGGAGACACACTACATGTTGGTTCCCTATCTGGGGCCAGTATTCAGAGCGATGTTTGCACTGGGGGTATATCCCAAGAGATGGAAGACCTTCAAAACGGTGGTAATACGGAAGCCAGGAAGAGATGACTACAGCAACCTGAACTCATACCGACTGATAGCGCTGCTGGACACGATCGCGAAAGTGTTGTCATCCTGTGTGAAAACGAAGTTGACGTACCTCGCAGAGAAACACAACATCCTCCTCAAGCACCAGTTCGGAGGCAGACCAGGGCGTTTGACAGGAGACTGACTACACAAGCTCACCACCTTCATTAAGAATGCATGGTGACGAGACAAGGAGGTTGTAGCCCTGTTCCTGGACGTGAAAGGCACCTTCCACAACATGGTCCCTGAAGTCCTGGCACACGACATGAGGAAGAGGGGAGTTCTGAATGAGGTGGTGCAATAGTTCGAGGCGAAGCTGGAAGGGAGGCAGACCATCATTGCGTTTGATGACTACACATCAGCAATGATCCCCGTCAAAAGTGGACTCGACCAAGGTTGCAACACATCTGGACTCTGCTACAATTTCTACAATGCTGGTCAGACTGAAGGAGTGAGAGAGGAAGAGGGCAAACTAGCAACCTCATTTGCGGACGATGCGGTGGTGGTGGCGGAAGGCAAGGACATGAACGAGGCAGCAGTGAAAGTCGTTGACTTGATGGAAAGAGGGGGAGGGGCAGTGGAATGGGCAAAAGAACACCACTTGATATACGAGATAAAGAAGTTCGTGGGAGTGGGCTTCTCAAGGAGGAGAGCAAGGAGGCAGGGGAACTGAGGCAAAACTGAACCCGCAGAATGGCCGAGGATCAAGGTAGCGGGGGCAAACATCAAGGTGGCAACAGTGCACAAGTTTCTAGGAGTGCTAGTTGACCAGGAGCTGAGGTTCAAGGAGCATGCGGCATATGCACAGGGGAAAGGAACGGTAATCGTAACACAGACAAGGAGGCTGACGAGGGTGAACAGGGGAGTGGCGGGAACGTTAGTGAGGTGGCTGTATGAGGCGGTGGTAGTTCCGGCAATGCTGTATGCAGCAGACATGTGGTGTACACCGGATGTGGAAGTGGGTGGCAGGGTGATGAGGGGCTTGAGGGGCTTCAAATCCAAGTTAGGAAGGGTACAGAGGATGGGAGCGATACAAACATTAGGGGCGCTGAGAACCATGCCAGGCGACCTACTCGATGCACACGCTGGCTTCCTGCTGATCGACATACGGATCCAGAAGATATGCGTTAGATTGGCAGCAAGAATCGCTATGTTGCCAGACACCCACCCCTTATACAAACCAGCGAGGTGGGCTGCCAGATTCGTTCAGAGGCATTGAGCACCTCTTCATTACATCCTGCAAGCATTCGGTGAACACTCAGAAAACGTCGAGACGATCAGTGTCATAAGAAAAGGACCGGATTGGAAGTGCCCCGTGCAAGTGACGATTGATGGATCGGTGGACGAGGCGGTTGAAAGAGAGTGGATGAACGAGGCCGACATCAAGATATATATGGACGGATCAGGGTATAAGGGAAGGATTGAGGCGGCAGCAGTGCTGTACCGAGGGTTCGGGAGGGTGAAGGTAATGAGGAAATGCTTGGGATTGGAGAGGGATTATACAATGTTTGAGGGGGAATGTGTGGGTCAGGTGATGGGGATGGAGCTGTTGAGGAAGGAGTTGAAGGAGCTGAGGGGAAGAGGGAGGAGGATGGGGAAGATAAAGAAGGTTTCATTAGGCACGGACAACCAAGTGGGGATACTAGCCCTTCAAGACCCAGCGCAGACATGGAGGCCAAGAAAGCAGCTGAGGGCAAGGAGACAGACATGGGCACTCTGAAGCTCCTGAAGAAACCACTACCCAAATCCAAGGCGGCAATCATAGCATGGCACAAGAAAGCATGGAGACAAGCGGCAGAAAAGTGCATTGAGCAGTCGCCAAGGTTCGAGAGGATCAGAGCAGTAGACCCCAACATGCCGAAAGCCAGAGAAATAATCATGCTGCTAGCGGACCTCCTGCGTAAGCACGCCGCGCTACTAGTTCAGCTGCACACTGGGCACTGCCCTCTCAACCAATACCTTTGCCAAATTCAGAAGGTCGACTCTCTCATATGCACTGTGTGCGGCGACGCCGCTGAAACAGTCAGCCACTACCTACTAGACTGCTGAGCGCATGAAAGACATTGACAAGAACTCCATAAAACTATGCGGCCAGGACCCTCCTGAGTGACCCAAACGTGACGAAAGCCCTATTCAAGTACATCCACACGACGAGTCGATTCCAAAGATCCTACAGAGACCTGACAATCACCACAGAGGTAGGTGGTGATGCTACTCGGTCACACAAGAAAAGGAAGAAGCAACAGAGGCAACCCGCCGAGAGATGCCGAGGACATTAATATACTAACTTCCAATATTCTTTACTTACGGACATGCCTCACACAGGCATAATAAGGACTCGAGCCCAGTTTCAGGTGCAACCCGGGTGTTCACATAGTGAAACCCAAACAGTTATATAGGAATTACTTATGACAGGCGACATATGTATAGAGCGTAGCACGGTAGTAGTACCTGACATAGGGCATAGCCCCAACGGGCCTAGGAAATAATAATAAAAAAAAAAAAAGGTAAGCTCACCCTCAGAAGAGTAGTGTTGTCATCACTGTTCCAAAGGTTCCCAAACTCATTGTAATAGTCTGCTGTCACCACAATACTGCTATTGTTGGCAAAAAAATTGTTTGAAATGAACAAGAAGTCTTCAGGCATAAAAGGACCCTCATGCTGGGGGAGCATTATATTTTCTTTGCATACCCTCAGGTCTGTTGTTGAATCCAATTCTGATTCCATATCAGAAACATCAGCAAAGTCATCAGAAGTAAAGGGGCCAACAGGCCTACATCCAGGAATGGATACACTGAGATCATCATCATCTTCCATCGAGTCTTTGTTTGGTAGAACAAAGAGCTTTGTCAGGCTGCTTTCAGCCTCGGGCTCCTCATCCTCTGTAGGGGTTTCTTTGTCTGGTAGAATGAAGAGTTTTGTTGAGCTGCTTTCATTGTCAAGCTCCTTGCTCTCTCTTGCAGTTTCTTCATCTGGTAGAACAAAGAGTTTTGTCAGGCTGCTTTTGTCGTTGGACTGCTCATCACATCTGCTGTCCATCAGGTCTTTGTCAGGTAGAACAAACAGTGTTTGCCCTGGTAACATCAGCTCACTTTCATCTTCTGTCATCATTTTATCATCTTCATCAGGTACAATAAAGAGGCCTGGTCAAGAGCTTATCTCCTCATGGCTTGAAGCCCCTCCCATTTCCATCTCACTGTCCATCTCGCTGTCCAATCCCTCAGAGTCTGGCAGGACAAAGAGCCTGGCCTCCTCTCATCAATGAAAGACTGTGGTTCAATCTCCATATCAGGAAGATCTGGGTAAGGATTTGGAGGATTGTCAATGGCCATGTCATCATCACTATCCTTCAATCAAAAGAGGGTGTGGTGGGAATGGATGGATTGGGAAGGACAGACAGATCAGTGAGAATAGATGCTCCTCAACCTCACTAATAATAATGGACATCTAACAAGTGGAGACTGCTGTTAAGTAGGGCTATACACCATGCCTGCTTCCCTTTCCAGAGATATAGCCAGTGGAAGGGGTGTACAGGATGGTCAAAGTCAACACCATTTCTCAAAGGCAGGTCTTGAAACATTGTTGGCCATTTGGACAGACTGAGAGAGTTGGTATCATGAATATCATGGCTGATAAAAAGGAGGAAATCCCTGTCAGCATTGGGTTTATCATGATCCAGATGTGAGGCAACAGAGGTAGTGCCAGTAAAATCACCCCAAGGCAAATCTTCATGGTAACCTGTATGGCATGTTCTGACAGTTCCATCATCATTGATGGGTCTATTTATAGATAACGCATGAACAAGATTGTTTGCTGTCAAAAAAGCTTCTGCTCTGCCCATCAACAGCACTGCTTCTATTCCAGCTGACTCTGGTAGTGAACACAACTTGTCCAGTTGTGCAAAGCACGTCTTCTGGATAGTTTCAGCCATTGTGACTTTTTGGGGTTTGAGTTCTTCTTTGGGCAGATTTCTTGGTGGCTGCATGCTGTGCCTGATGGATGAAGATGCAACTGAGTAGGGTCCTAAAATCCAGGGCCTGGACACCGCTATCCACCCCAATGGAAGTCCACCAGGTGCTCCCATAAAGACTTACTGTGGTGCCTGGCTGATTGCATGAGAAGCCAGCATTGACAGCATGTACAAGCACAGGCAAAAAGACGACAGATGATGGCTGGTGTGAAAGGGGATATACACTACTAAGGCTTCAAATGATGGCCATTACTATAAATCCAGTACATGTCAGCACCACTTGCTCAAGAAGTGCAAAAACAAAATTCTGTTTAAAAATAAATCTCAGTATGAAGTTCCTAATATAGTGTATTTTTCCATATCAGTTCCTTATCCAAAAAGGGAATCATCTAGGCTTTGTGTGAAGGATCCTGGAGTATGAGGTACACTTGAAGTGCAGCATGAAAACAGGACTCACAATACTTGATGATCTCCTGCATCTCAGCTCTTTTGGCATCATGTTCTGCAACTGTGGACAAATCAGACACCTGCAGGGATAATATTATGATGGAATGGAAACAGGCAGACAGTGGGAAAACTAAATTGAAACACTAAATTCAATGTTTCAAGTACAGCAGCAGGCCCAAAAGTAATAATCAACAAACATTATGCACATGATCTCTGGTTATGCCACCAGTTCCAATGTTCACTGATCAGATATCATTGTCTATTTCTCAGGAGCCATTGACATTAGCTTTTGATATCCACTCATTGGGTATTATGATCCATTCTCCACATTCCACTTCACCTTCATCCACTATCCACCCAATCACTAAATTGTACAGACTCCAATGCCCCAGGTGGCGCTGTAAAGCTGACATAGGCCCTTCTAAATTTATCAGTGGCAAGAGATGCCAACTCTCACCACATTGCAACCTTCTTTGATGCATATGCTTGAAGACCCTTTTTGCCATCAATCATGCCCCTCTCTGACCAGAGTTCCACCTGTCTCAGGAAGTAACAGACCATCCATTCCATTTTGCTGGTGACCAGCTGGCATCCTCCTTCTGGGCTCAAGTGCAAAGGTAATGAACATGGTTGACTAACCAATTAGCTAAATGTAGAAACTCACATTCACAAAGCAAATCAGGATCGTTCTCTCCTTCTGGATTGAATTGCCATATCCAGGAGAGACAGATCCATGATGAACCAGAGATATTTGGATCACAGATTGCCATGCTTGCTGCCAAATCTGCTTTGTGGAGAACACAATATGTTGTGTCAATTGTTGGATCTCCACCTAGTCTAATGAGAGCCATGTGACATTTTGCATAGGCTCAAGCCTTTGTTGAAATCAAGGCTTGGATTATCATAGTCGACAACCATGCACAGGTCTTGACACTCTTGCTTGAAGCAACGTGCACAACATGAGAATACATGAATGATTTCATGGCAATGAGTTCCTGGATAGCCTGCAAGTGTCTTTCTTTCTGAAATTTGTGCAATTCATGTTCTATTGTGGCAAGTTGTGACAAATCACCCATCACTGTTGATGGAAGAGAGATTTCAAAGTCTTCAGGTGCAGCTGAGTCTGTTTCCATCAATAGGTTCACTGCTCACCCATCACCTTCCACTGTTTTATCATCGTCAAATGTACTGATGATTTTATCTAGTTCCAGTGGTGCAGTTCTCTGATTACTTGCTAGATAGCCACACCTTGTTGGTGTGGCTGCCAGGATATCTAGTTGTGTCCTCAGTGATTCCTGTTCACCTTCTACCTTTCATCGTTTATCCTCTCTTGGCTCCCTTGTCACCCAATGGACATGGTCCTGCAATTCAATTCTGATTTCCTTGAGCATTTGTTCTGGGCTTACTGCTGCTCTTCAATGTCTAGTGCAAGTTGAAGCCAAAGAAAATTGCAATCCACTATCCACTCTTGGGTGTCTGTCACCAGACTGTTTTCCAACATGGCTTCCGTCTGCTGTATACTGACCCTGCATGCCTTCAGTATATCCATCACTTTACAGTTTTGGTCCCTTAGTCTCTCTGCATTGCAAATGGTCTCCTCCCAAGTTGACAACAGTTTAACACATATTCCCATTGATTGTTCCCTAAAATACTGCACTGCTACCTCATGCATTTTGACAGCTGTCCAGTATTTTTGACACAGCAACAGAACTACAACTGTAAACTTCACTTAGGTTGGGAGCAGGTTGGACAAAAGATGGCCAATTCACCATGTTTAGGTTCTATAGGGTTTTTCATTTTGTCATGTCCAGATCCTGCCTACTTGAGTTTTTTCAGCCACTGCCATGAACAGGAAAGTTGCCAGAGTTCATGATAAAGGTTATCTACATTGCCCAGACCAGCAATTAGGGCAGTGATTCATGATATCTTCTGCCAATATTGATAGGCTGACAATTTGCACTCGAGATTTATCATCCAGTAATTGTCAAGAAGGGCTGCTGTGAAATACATTTGCATCTGATTGAAGGTGCTTGGGACTAGCTGTGAATGAATGACATCCTCCACCCATTGATTAGTTCCAGTGCATTTGCAGGCCACCACAGCTATGTAGTGCACACCAGTAGTGTGCACAATGCGCCCAATGGAATTGTCAAAGCAATCAATTTGTAGCGCAAATTTTGGCGCTCGTGTCAATCCGATGCGAGCGCGCTTTATTACTCACTACTAATTACTCTAGCTATTTGCTTATTTCTTTAGATTTAAATTTGATTATCTTAGT
>JAGGAR010016156.1:0-16979 GCA_017657315.1 Termitomyces sp. K1Ag
GATAAAACATTTTCATCATATGATATTGCCTTATCCCGGACAGAAATCTGATCATTGTATGATAATGCCTTATCCCTCGAAGAAAATATTGTATGTCATGCACCATGAGTGCCAATATATATATCTCATGGTACATAAATACAGTATGATACAATTATTTTGAGTCATGATATGACATTACAGATCCCTGCAATCTATGATCTGGCATGGCAACACATGGTCAATTGCTACATCGTCTTATCACGATTGTGCGGATTTACTGATGTATGCATGCCGAGTTTTCGGTGTTTGCACTTGGAGACTACGCGCCGCAATGTTCGAATAATAAAGTGAGTTATTGCGTGACAATACGAGAATCTTTTAACGTTGAATTCCCACAAAGTGCGGCAAAAAGGAGCCTTCGACGAAGCTTCAGCGTTGTACAGGTTGCAAAATGGCATTCTACTGCTCTAAAAGATGTCAGAAACTCAACTGGCCGCGACATCGTAGGCAGTGCGGGTCTTATCGTCCCGGTATGTGTTGTTCAATTTTCTACAGTAATTCAATGAACTTACTACTATTATCAGAGCGCAACTTTCTGGAGTCACCTCCTACACAAGCATTATTCCGTTATATTGTAGAAAGAGAATTGGACGGACGACAAGACATTTTCAGGCGGAAATTGAATGAACTCCTTACGTATCCGGCATCGCAACCTCCTCTCATCCTTCTCATGGATTTTAGCGATTGCATGCCTCCGAGCGTCGGTTTGGGCAAGCCAAAAAATGCAAGTGACAATGCTTTTTCTGCTCCAAACCTGCCACGGATGCCTTTAATACTACCTTGGGTGAAGATTCGTTATGGGGGGCAGACAGAGATGTTCTTAATTTCGCCGGACATTTCAGGGAACCTGTTCGGATGGATGAATTGAGGAATGAAATAGGTATAGGTGAGAACTCTACTTCGGAATTCATTATAGGCACATACGAGGTCTTTATAGATAGGTTGCTGAAGACTAACTGGGTGTACCAGCCAATTTCAGATGATATGTGGGCACCAATCTTGCTCAAGTGCCGGCAATCACTAGTCACTGCTTAGAGATCTAGTACTTAGGGGGACCTAGACAGACTAGAGTACTGTTATAGGTAGTTAGTTATCCCGACGTAGTCGATCATAATGTTCTCATGATGTCGAGGGGTCTTGCAAACATACCTTAATATTTTCGCGGGTAATTGGATATGTAAGTTCCCGAAATTCTCACAGAACTAACCGGACTCTTGCAAGAACACTTCTCGATCTGCACAAACCAGTTGCATCACGCACCATCTACCCTTCTTTCTGCGCCCACATATATAGCAGTGACTATTTGAACGGGACGACACATAACCATTCTAATCTTGGCGCTCCATCTGCTCCTCTTCGTCCATATCCTCGCTCTTCACTTCGGCTGGATGGATCACTTCAAACGAAATTCCTCACAAGACGCATTACTCCTTCAAACATCACATCGATTCGGTCCTCAGCCCGGGTTTCTCTTCGACACATTCAATATCCACCCTGCCACTCGACGAGGATCGAACTCAGGTTGATCAATCAACATCGACACTCTCAATAGACATATGAAAACCGTCATTAACATTGGTATCTGAAGGTTCCACGTCGACGAAGAACAACGTCTAGGCAAACTTTCTGCAACACGCACCGCAGGAGACTCTGGCGCTTTGCAAAGTCCATAGTGAGTGTTCCTTCCCCTATCTTATACACAGTCGATGACGTTATACATACAGCAACAGTGATATCCATACCTGTAGAGTATGCTGTCAGAACCAGGCCGTGCAACGTTCGCTCTTGATTTTCTACCCTGATTTTTAACCTCTCGGTTAAGGTTAGCCCAAAGCGCCATCACCGACTGACTCGCGGACGTTCTTAGAATTTGCCAGAAAGCTGACACGCAACCATACAGCATCAACCGTTCTCTATCAAATCGGTTCAGTCCTCGACTCATATCTGACCACAATTGGAGATTCTACGACTTGCATCCGTTCCCTGATTCGGTGGTGAGCATTTCTTCTGCATACCTTATGAGTGGAGTCTAATGCTATGGTGTTAGTGCATACAGAAAGAATGGTATCCCATGCGCGTACAGTATGTTGTCGAAACCAGGCTATCTCGACATTCGTTCCCTTGTTCCTACTTTTGCCTTCGATCTCTCGTTTTTTTTTCTGACATTATTGAATTTAGGTATATATCGTATGTACAGAAGATGTTCGAATATACGAAGTACGCTTTAAATATTAGTGTCCCATTACAGCTCGATAAAAATACGACTATCCATGCGAATTGGAATGCTTTGAACGTGTCTCGCGTCTGCTCGATGAGTTGGGATCGAGTGTAAGACCATCCGGTTAGGTATTGTCCAAGATGAATCAAGATAACTGCTCAACTTGAGTGAGAACGAACCGAGATACAGAAATCATGAGAACATACTCACCATTATTGGCCGTGACCGGAGGAACTAGTCCACTTCCATGTGAATAACAGCAGTTGACTTCCGTCTTTTACCCTCACCACGACGATTTTGCTAGATGTACACGGCGATGAGAAGACCGCCAATCCACAACGAACGACACCTACCTTGCGTATATCATGAGGCTGATCTGCTAGGGGTCGATACGGGTGGTACCGACCTAAGCGCAGGACAGACCGCACAAACGAAGGCGCTTTTCCAATATGCGACGCGTGATTCATTATGTCCCAGAAATACAAAGGTGGTGGCTGCTGAGGGACGAGTCTGTGAATCACGTCGCCTTGACCCTCGAGGTGGCGAAGCATCGGTTTCAGAGACAACAAATTGGGAGGTGTAGAAAGGAAACAGATGTGGCTGCGTAGATTATATCTCTCTGCCATGTCGTCGCGACTCAGGGATCTCGGCATATCTGAAGTGCCAGATATAGGCAGGTTACACGTCTCCGACTCAGATAACCAGAAATAGAGTTCGCCGCTGCACAAATCTAGCCCGACCGGTCACTGTAATTGATTTGATCTGGCGCTTGATAGAACACGATGACGACGTCATTGAAGCTTCTCCCGCATGCGCAGGGCCTCATAGGTCGTCTCCCAGAATATGGAATGGATGAGAAGGGATGAAATAAAACGTTTTGATTCGATGGGACGGGGACTGTAATATTGTCGGCAGTGGTCCTGGAGGCAACACAGATTATGGAGAATATTTGTGCCTCCATCAAAGAACATGATCATTTTTTTCTTCACTTACGAAGGCCCCAACTTCTGTCACTACAAGTATATCATTTGATGATGGCGCCAGATGCCAGGGTGAATTTATCAGATACATCATGACTACCGAAATCGGACGGCCGAGAACTCATCTATATATAGAGAGCAGGGAATTCTGGCTCCCCCTAAGATAGTCTACGAACCACAACACCGAACTCTAGACAAATAATGAAATTCTTCCGGACTTCTTGAATTCTGGGGGCTAGTAGCCAAATTATCAAAAGAAGTCCAATTCGTAACATTCTAGAGCCAGGGCCGAAGCGCAAACGCAAGGTATAGTAGAGGAACAATGTGAAGACAACATCACGGTGCAGCAAGATGCGAAGGAGAGAGATGGAGTGTTAATTTAAAGATTGAGCGTAAGCCATGTACAGCGAGCTCTCATGCACGAATATGGGTCAAGTATTGGGCCTCATTTAACATGGGAACACTATGGAACAGGCGCTTTTGTCGTTGCTCTGCACCAGAGGAGAGCGCCAGAGGAGGGCGAAGCCACAGCGACGGAGATGTTCTAAATCAGTCTCGTCAGTATCCGTTACGGAAGGCCTAGACAAAGGCCCGTACTCGTGTCATGACTCCATAAAGAATGTTGCTGCGGTTGATCCACGGGTGACAACGTCGGATCATGCGTCGACGAGAACGAGATTCCTGCAAGTTCTGCATACTGCTATATTAACGGCGTAAATAGCCCCTTGTGTGATTAGAAGACTGGAAAATGGAAGCTAACAGTCGAAGATGAAAAACGAGGCGTTGTAATGTGAAGACTACAGAGAACTTCCGTTTTCTGTAGAAGTTTCGAAAAAAAAAAACTGAAATGCTACGGAGATGAGCGGCAGTGAGAGGTGAACGCCCAGTCTGTAAGGTTTCTCATTTCTCCCTCCCAACGATTACTTTGCTCACAGTGAACGACTAGGAGAAGATACCTGGCAAATCCTGTACTTTCGACGGCTGGATCGCAATAGCCGTGGATGGGGAAATTGTAGATGAAACCTTTGCGCCCAAGGAGAACGACCACGCTTCGACTCTCTAGAAAACGCATTTTCCATGCACCTGATGGATGGTGATCGAGATGTATGACAATGACCACTCATGGGGAGTCATTATGATGAGTGAGGTGTGTTCTTTCGTCTATGCGAGTGCTAAATCATCGCAATTGCTAACCCACTCTAGATGTTCCGCACTAGAGGCTCTACGTTGAGCACCAATTTACCTGTGAGTTGCGCTATGTCATACGTACGTCGAAACCATCCTAACCGATGGTCCTTGATTACGTATTTCCTCTTGTTTCGCAATCAAACAGAGTCAAATTCACTTAAACATTATATCGTATTTTCTGTACCCATCGCCTACGTCGTTTGAACACGAACTTTTCATTCGAGCCATCTTGCGCTCTGGTCAATCTAAAGGTAACACGGTAACACCATGTCTGTGTTGGTGCGGATATCCTCACTTATACCTACTCAAGATATTGGAATATGACAATCTTTTGAACGCTATCCTGCGATCCTACGTGGGATCGAATTTGAGGCAGGCAACTCCAACGAGATCATACTCTCCGAGGAAGCCACGCTAGTTAAACACATGGTTTCTGCGGCTGGAGAACTTAGCCTGTAACTGGAAGATTCAAGCCGCGAACAATCATGTATCGAATGAGGGCCGCGCTCGCACAACAGATAGTATATTAGAAAAATGGGCGAGCCAGTGTTGCGGTTTGGACTAATAAAAATAGGGCTAGGAAGATTGTCATTTACGAGAATACTGACAAATTTCACAGGAGTTAAAAAAGAACTGCGCCTGCATGATCCCATGCCAGAGTCGAATCGACATGGGCACCCATCAAAATGATGAACAGCGTATTCAGGTGAATCACCGTAGCATATATACTTAGCTGTGTGAGGGAATGAAAACCTAAGTTTCCGGGATTGTACGCAAAGCGGAGGTCCAAAACACGAATTCCCTCGTTCAAAGATTGGAGTGAGTGCTCCTGACATCTGAATGCATACTTCCATGCTACATCGTCGCAAGCATAATATACTCACCCTTACAAAATATCAAAAATTATGGAAAAGACGAGGTGATTGGGGGAACTGATAAGGATATTGAGACTTTGCTTTATCGACATATCGGGCTCATGGACTATGGATGAGTTTGAAAGGTAGTCACTGTAAGCAAGAACAATTCTGGTATATTACAATATAAATCGGCTCTCGAAGTGTCCCTTTCCTGTCTATGGTCTCCTTAGCACTCGGGATATAAAGAATCACTCGTTGTTGACAATCATACCTGAGGCTTTATGGCGTATAGAACGTAGTAATCCGGCTTATCTGACTGTCAGATACAAATTGAGAAAACTTGGACACCAAGATATAATATAGGGTGGCCATGTCCGCGTCCACGTCCCACGCCGTCTCTTGGGCTACTCTGAGTTTCCCGGTAGCTGCAAGGGAAGGAAGGTTCTGCTTGATCTCTTCGTAGAGCTCTTGGCAATCGGAGAGAGTGACCAGTTGGACAACGAAGCTTTCAAAGGTGGCAAAACGAGAGAACGAGCGAGGCAATATGAAATCCAGTGTCTTTAGTATTCCCTTGATGTCCGCAGGGATGAAGGAGGACTCCAACAATGTCAACGTCACGACTTTGACAGGATTGGTGGAGCTAATGCATCGAATCAGTCCCAGAATCCATGACGTCGGTGGAGAGCCCAGATATGTGATTATCTCAAATTGCTCAAGGGAAATTAGGTCTTTAAGGATGACGGGCAATTTCTCGGCTGGAGATAAGCATAGTCGACTCATGCAATATTAGCCTGGCAGAATAAAAAAATATCTTACCGAATAGGGGGTGTCTGATAACCAATTTTGTTAAGGAGCTTTTACATTTCGAAAGGATCTGCGGTCCCGGTTCCTTGATAAAATATGCCCATCCACTGTAGAACATCTCCAATGTTTTCAGTTGTGTGAAATCGAAGCCCTTGGTACTCGTGCTTCCGCCTACGAATGAAAAATGTGTTACTGGAACTGGTGGGTCTGTTTCCTCGTGGTCTAAGGAGGTTTCGGAAAGCTCCAGATGGAAAACTTCTCTTGGGAGTAAAGAAAATGGAAGGCGTGAAACATCGCGCATACGAATCGATGTCAGTTTGCTGCTTTGAAAACGCTCATGCAGCAGTGATTTGAGGTTGTCACTGAAGTTATAGCAACAGAAGTCAATCATGACAATGAGCTCGAGATCACGGAGACGAGACAGGACGGATAGGAGGTGTGGGCTCTCAGATATCAATGATGGACGTGTGGCCGCAGATTTATCCTTAAATCCGAATTCTAAATGTCGATCTTTGAGCGATAATTCCCTGACAAAGAGCGCAATCTCCGGAGCGGATAAAATGAGGTTGTAAAAGCTCTGGCACCGATCCTTCCCTTGGACAGATGTCGTTTCAAGAAGAATACTCCGAAAGATGAGTTTTCTGCACTGTTCAGGGAAGCATCGATGGGAGAGCGAGAGCGAGCAAAGCGCTGGAATGTTATCGTCCAGGTTATCGGCGATGTCGTTGAGAAGTTCTTGGGGTAACATCGTAGTAGCAGACCTTGGAAAAGGGATGACATCTGAGACACAAAGCCAGATCAGGTTCGGTGTAAGCCGATGTGGCGGCTAACAGGGGTGACCTCAAACCATGATTTTGGCGCTTTTAAGTGCCGTCGGTTACTCACAGAAGGTGATGTCACCTAACCCTAGAGTGGTGTGTGGAGAATGGGGGAAATATAAGCCAATTGAGGGTGTTACGCCATTCCAATCCGTCGTGCTAATTTGCACCCCGGCCTTTTCACTAGGGCAGCCTAAGTTGCCTAACGCTTCCTGACTTATATAAGCAAGCTTCAAAAAAACAGCTATTGAAGTACGTGTACCAGGTGGTATCATACATGATGAACTTTGAGTTTCGGAGGTCTCCCAAACAAATGCGAGGATCCGGATTCCGGAATTTGCAGAATGAATTGAAGCAGTAAGTCGGAATGATGCGACGATTTGCCATCTTCTGAATCTCGGCTGCTGATCTAAGCGCTGAGTGTGCAAGCACAGACTTGGAAACGTTAGTATACCCAGCTTGTGAAATTCACTGCTAATGTGTCCGAAGATGGCTTTTCTAACAAGATGGGAACAGTTGCCATGAGAAGAAAAATGAGAGTCGCAGGTTGGGAAGTACGCACACTGGAATTGAACCAACAACATGCGAGAGACGTGCGGGTGTTTCAAGTAATGCCCCTCATCCAGGTAAGTATGTGGGAGTACGATGAGTGTTGAAAATAGAGGTTGATGTTCTAAAAAGACGACATTATTTTGCACCAATAGATGTAGTAGATGAGCATCCTCTACCACGGAGGGCACCAAAGTCCCTATAATTAATGTGGGTAAATTTTCTCCGACAGAATTAGAGCACAAAATACGTCCATAAATGAGGTACGGCTTAAGCCAGAGTCGAAGCAAAGCAAGGGACTTTGCTTGATGGCCGATAGGCCCGCAATACAGCAGGCTATACTGTCACATTGATGCATAAGCCCCATAAGTGGAAAATTGTGCATTTCATTTGTACCAACGACGTTTAGGGAAGATGGCGGAAGAGCCTAGCAGAGAAGCAAGGATTCGAAGAGAAAGAATGATATCTTAGCCATTAAATAGTAAGAGTAGCCAGTATGAGCGCTCTTACTTCACCTACCACATAGTTCCTTTCTCGTCGTACCCTATAGGGTTCCAAATATCAAGAGGTATGTCTCGTTTCATCTCTAGGGGATTGACACTAAGACTGCTTTGCAGGAGGCCTCTGGATGATTATGGAACATAGAGATCTTCTTTTCACTGAGGTGATCCAAACTTCCATCAGCGGAATTCAACCACGGAGATTCTGAACCTCCCATGAACATGAGTGCAGGATCTCCTTAGCAATCATAGTGTGTTTCCCCAGCACATGTGACGTCGGGAGATGATGACTGAGGAAAATAGTTGTAGTCAACGCTAGTCAACGGCGACTCGTCACTCAATGCAAAAGCCTCCGCATTGCGATTTTGACGGCGGCGCTGTGAGGCAGAGGTTATATACTTAGTCACGTCAGCCCGAGGGAAGCCGGACCATCGGTCTTTGGTCTTGAAGGACAGGACAAAGAAAGTGATTCACTTTCGCTTCCAACTTGAAAATATAAAAGGAAGGTTGTACACAAGCCACAACAATGATGGCGGGCTTGATGGCGGGCTCACCATCTATGGAATTGTAGAAGCCCTTTATCAGCAAAATTGATGGAAACGGATAGATGGCTCTTGAACGTTTTCCTCTTGTTGTATGGTGACCAAGACGAATTTTTGATTGTGTGCATATTGTATTTCAGTTTTGTTCTTGTGTCTTCCTGGCTATCATGACGCTATTATGAACTTTCACCAACAAGTCTATTACTGAGTGCATCTTTATCCTCGTTACCCAACCCCGCTGATTCTTTCCAGTTCTTCAAGAGAACTAACAATCTGACCTTTCCCGGGCTTGTTTGACTTTGTAAATTGTAATCAATGGAGAGATGGCTATGAATAACTTTGTGATCGCTACTTAAGCCGGCACTACTCTTTTCCTTCCTTATACTGCTCGTGTGCTTCTCTTCTTGAATCTACTTATCCAGGTATCTTGCTTTTCCTTTCTTGTTTGACACGTTATCAGAGGCCTAAAGAAACTATGTTGTGACGGCAATGGTACAGCTCCTTCGGTCGACTTGCGCTGCAGCCACCTGAAGGTGAAGCACCCATATACCATTTAGCACCGAGGTCAAAGCTCACATGTCGATGTATCTTACGACGAGCATGCTTCTTCCCAGATCCTACCATTTCGCGATCAAGTCACCCCTGCTACTGTTTGCCTCTCCTAGAGTTTATTTGCCCATCAGTAGCACTTCCTTGAGCCTTGGGCATCTTACGGCCTAACTTCCTCACAAGGTTTCCCTTGAACCTGCACATGACCCAGTCCATACTCTCATCGTAGAAGTTCTTTCCTTTCTTCACAGGGATCGTGCGTGGATGGCTCAGAGTAGTGCCGTAAATGATAAGTAATGTTACCAGTTTGGACAGACTTGCCCAGATGCTAATCCAAATGGGACTTGTTAGATTCCTTCTGGATCCATCCAGAAAGCTGGTAACCACCTACTATGCAACTTATGTCCTGTAGGATTTATAAGACTCTTCTGATGTTCTCACCGTACATTGCGGGTCTAACAGTTAGTTACCACCCAGGACTCTTAAAACGGTCATGAATCACGCTCTGTCTTGTACAACATTTCTTCCGGTCTTTTCATCCTCAATCACACCAACAGTGTTCTCACAATGGTCATTAAATTCGAGAGCAGGCATAATGGTGTCCTACCCTCTAAGGCAGATGGAAAGGCTAGTAAGATGGAACACGCCGAGGAGATCCTCAGGATCGTTGGCAACTCAATATGTGCTCTCGATTACAATCCGCCACCGTTCCCTCAGGATCCTGCTCTTCGCACGGCTGTCATCGATGAGTTCGAGTCTTGGAATATTGGCAAGGCTGCCGACGGGTGTTTGAAATGTGTTGATATTGGAACATCTCTCGCTGAAGTTGGTTACTTCTGCCTTCTGTGCTTGTATGCATTTATGCTGAAAGTGATGTTCCTCAGCTTTTCTATCCTGCCCATGAATTTGACCTCAAGATTGTCATTGCAGTATGTACAACGTTCGTAACATTCTTTGGCTTCAAATGTAGACCCACTGCATACTAACATCTATCACACCCATAGTGTCATGAAGTGGATAGATAGCGTTGCAGATGATATCATCGAGCCACTAATCCAGTTCCAAGGCCGTTTTCATGCCCGGAAACCGCAATTACATCCCGTTCTTGACTACTACGCAACATTCATGCTGCGTCTCTACAGCCACTATGAACCTTATGTTGCTAACCAAATGGTCTTGTCTTCAGCGACCTTCATGCTCGGCAGCTGTATCGAGATTCGTTCGCTCAGCAAGAATATGAAGCAAAGCTCAGATGCTCTTCTCTGGCCATACTACATGCGCAGCCTCAGCGGTTAGTAGTTCCATACGATCTCTTCAAGGTCGTACTAAAGCCAATGCGATTCAGGCATCTCTGACTTCTATGCATATGCATGCTTCCCGAAGAAGGACCACCCAGACGTCATTGACTACATACAGGCGATCCCTGACATCCTTGTGTTCTCTAATTTCCTTAATGATGTCCTCAGGTTACTTCCTACATCAAGATATCATAAATTATATGAAACTAAGCTCCCGTTTTCAGCTTCTACAAAGAGGAGATGGACGGCGAATTGCATACCTACTGTCAAGCAATGGCCCGTGTGACAGGCGAAGCACCCATAAAGATTCTGCAAGACATCTCTGACGAGACAGTTGTAGTTGCCAAACGTGCTTATCGCATCTTGAAGGATGCCCCAGAAGCACAGAGGGCATTCAAGGATTATGAGCAGGGATACATGTATGTTAAATGATACATTTTTACTGCCTTTCCTGACGCTTTTTTTGACAGTCGCTTCCACTTGGATGTTTCTCACTATCGCCTCCCAGAAAAATGGAAGCAGCAGTATTCTGATGCTCAGTAGGTGGTCTTGTCAGGTTCTTCACGACTTTGACGCCTTCGAGAAGAAATGTGTGGGATGTAACACGCCACTCGTAGACCTACGTCACATTCACATGTACTTCTAATATTTATCGACACACGATTGAAAATGTTGTACGGCAAACCGCGAGAACCTGACTTCGGAACTTTTCAATGCTCCATGGGGACTGTGAACTTTATTGCAGGCGCGAGGATTCTTGATGCACGGACGAGATCAAGACGAAGCCAACCACCGAACCGGTCCAAATCGGATCCGTGGGACAAACATGCTGATTCAAACTTTCTTTTTTTAAATTTTTTTGCTCTGATATCACGCCGCTGCCCTGATCCACGCGTATGGCATTTTCAAGACGATGTAGCAGCGAAGTCTGCATTCGGATGCCAGCTGCAGGGGCACTCACTCCTCCAATTCTTGAACGAAGGAATTCGTGTCTTTGACCTCCGCTTTGCACAATACATACAATCCCGGAAACAACACCATCAGATTGCACCAGGGTATATCATCTGCTCCTCCCACTTCAATATGACCTGACCCATTCTTGTTATTACCCCTAGCCGAGGCCTTGCTCGATCCTCAAACAAGACTCGAAGACGTTCTCTTCGGTCTCTGCTCCTGGCTTGACAAACACTCCACCGATCCAGCAACCCTAACGATGCCCCTCTCCAATGATAACACCTCGTATACATACCATACCTTCCAATACTGGGTCCAGACTCACGGCATCGTATGTGTCGCTCCCTCTTGTTTCAACATGAACTCCGGGTTACTTAATGTCTCTCTAGCTCAGGTACCCTGGCCGAAGCTCGCGGCAAACTCACCCTCCTCCAACACTTCACCTACTCCCTCCCCCCTCAGGCCTCAGGCCTCAACTTCCACCAACCGCATCGGAATCTGGCTTGATTGTGCACAATAGACCGACAACACCAGAATCATCGAGATCATCCACAGCGCTCCCGAGAATTCATCGAAGACTACTACATGGACGAGCTCCCCGCTGATGCAGGCACCCAACCCAACCACCGATCTCGAATTCGATATGACGGTGGCGTTTCTGAGTAATGCGACAATGTTGAATATGGATCAGTGCGTTGCATAATGATGCGGTGCCGCCGGTTATGCCCAAGGTGGTGCGGTTTTCTTGGTGTTGTCTTTCTCGGGATCATGTGCTTATGAAACCACTAGGTGATGGTTCTTGGAAGTGGGACGGATGAACTCCGGTGTTCCGGTGTTAAGTAGAAGCTTTTACCCTGGTTGAAGGCGCGTAAGGGTCACAGATTTTGTATCATCAGTATCTGGTAACGTTAATCTGCGGTTTTTGGAGCATGCTGCCAACAGAACATCAATTCTAGTGACCGATTTCTGTGATTCTGTTCCTGGACTTGTTGAAGCCGTTATCGGTCTACGATGTCCAACACTGGCCTGAGGATCTGAGTACCATTCAATCAAGCACTCACCTTACTGTATACCCCGAGAATTTCCATCCTCAGGCTTGATTTCTGTCGCTCGTTTGAATTCTATACAACAGGTGAAGCAGTTATTGATCTATGATATCCAACACGCCGTTCTGGCACAGGCCAAACACTTAGTGGTAGCATTCATGCATCAAATCGAAATATGTATACAATACTGAACAAGTTCGTTATAAACAATCCAGATCCCTGTCTCGCATGTGTTATACATACTTGTCCAACATGGCCACGTTTCGCTCAAAGACACTTCTGAATGGTACGAGTCATCTCACCAATTGGCAATGAGGTGTCACAGAATTGAGGACCAGTCTTCGTTCCGAATATAAGTTTCCATGCTAGTAGTAGGGCAATCGACGCCAAGCTTGAACTGGAGTCAGATATACAAGCTTAGAAGACAACTACTTGGACTCACGTCTTCTGGACGAAGCACAGCAGGATCTCCTCCATCATACCCAAATTCTCCTATGTAGGTAAAACCTTCCGCTATATCATAGCCTAGATTGATGTCCGTAAAAGCGAGCTTGGCTGTCGTCTCCACGTCAATTTGCTCATATCTGCATCGGAGTCCGAGTATATCACACCACAACTTGATGTAATCGTTCCAGCTGATCATAGATCCAAAGCCCAGCACAGCCTTGCCCGGAGGCACTTGCATCAATGCACGTACGAGATAACCTGTGTCCTTGCCCGCATCAATCAAAGGAATGGGCGCATTGGGGTCTGTAGGCAATGAAATCACGTAGGTGCCATCGGGTTGCTAGCGGAACAATTGAATCCGGCATTAAAGGGAACTGGAACAACGCGCGCACCTTTCGTGGCGAGGTAAATGGAAATATCTTCCAATTGTTCGCGTAGAGTCCAATGTACACAGTCGACATCTTCTTTGAGAGGTCTGGGAGGCTCTCCTTGATATAATCGACCACTGCTGCTTTGGAACCAAAACAGTTCACCCTCGAATATTTCCCCTTGCTCCATTTGCTGGCGTCCGACACTGCCGAAAACACATAACGTTCCAGAGTCGAAACCTTGGCAGCAGCGTCGGCGATATTCTTGCCACGTCGAACCTCTAGATCATAACATGCCTCGCTCAGAGGCTGGTCGGGAGGAAGAGGTACAGTATTTTCAGGATGGAGGGCGGGTTGCCAGAAATCGGTGACTCCGAAGATGGCGTGAGCACCTTCAAAGGCGGGGATGAGTGAGAGAGGATTGTCGAGGTCTCCTGCGACCATCTCGATGCCTTTCGCCTCAAGATTTTTGCTAGCCTCCTGTGTCAGGTTGCGAGTAACACCTCGAATGCGCCACCCTGGCTCCGAGAGGAATACATTGGCAACTGACCCTCCCTAGAATTCGATATTAGAACCTATCAAAATCGAGCACAACTATCCACTGTACCTGGGTGCCAGTAATTCCGACGATTACAATAAGCTTCATTGCAAATATATGGAACACTCGTCAATATGTCGACGTGGTGTGTTGGTCTCGCCAATGCATTCATTATATATGCAGCGGGTGCCTCTTGTGGGAAGCTGAATTGATTGGTCGTTCTATGAACTCTCCGTGCCAATCCCGTTCGCGAAGCAATGCTTTGAGTAGCTTCCATATGGGTAGCTTGTGATTTGCAAATGTCATAGGTCTGATGATCAGTTGTCGTATGAACTCCCTGTCAATGTCATTCACGAAGCAGTGCTTTGAGCAGCTTCCATTTGAGTAGTTTGTATGGTTTGCAATAATATTCCGACAATACATCTACAGCAGCCATTCCTTCACCGAAAATTCGCCCTTGTAGCGACTGAGAAATCTTCTTCATATCCCAACACAGTTTTGCAACACTATCCGGTACAACGTAGGAATGAAACCATTTACCTGCTTAGCCGCCTCCTCATAATCTGCCGCGAGATGGAATGGTAAATGGTATGTAAAGGTCACAGTCCAACTTGAGCACCAGAACAAGCATGCCACATACCCCGATGCCTCCCATTTGTTCTAGAAAATGTGAAATGGCTGACACCTGTCGCGATAGTCCGCAAGACGCAGGCCACCTTTCCCGGGCGCAGAAGCATACAGCCTGGTCTGAAATTGATAATTCACACTTACCATCAGAAACTGCTCACCGAATATCCGGATGACGTGGATGTATTCTCACCATGTTTGACATTACGATCTTGTGATATTTTTGGTTTTTCTTGTGATTCTCATTTTGGCTGCACCAACCCTCTATGTCCGCTCTCAAGCCATCTATGATCCCTTGACTCTAAAATATGGTGAGCCACTACTGCGCTTTTTAAACGTGTCACTCACGTAAATCTATATCCAGTTACCTTCCATGTGAAACCATCAAGACGCGGTCGTTGAAGGAAATCAGCGCGTCGAAACTGGTTTTGTATGTCTCAAAGAACTTGACTTCCGTATTTGCCCGAAATTCAGTACGTATTATCGCCTCAAAAAACTCTTCCGCGCTCGCAAATGTATCATCAATAAGTACACATGATAGGAGATTGGTAGCTTACATCAAATGTATGTATTGTCTTTTGCTTCGTCGTCGCTTCTGTCTTCCGAACGGCTATCAGTTCAAGCAGTTTCCTCGTGTGGTCGCCGTGTGGATGGGGATAAGCCATCAAGATCTTCATCTTGAGTCGCGTCATGGGGTCATTTGAGGTCATTCGTTTTCTTTCTCTGCATCTTGGGCCGTTGCGCGCTTTTTTCCCTTTGATACGCACTGTCGTTGGACACGTTTTGTAAGTATGTAGCGCTGTCACGTTGTTGTCAGTGATAGTGATTGAAATCTTTCCATCGGTAATTTTCCGGGAGTTCTCGATGGCACTAAGTCTTGGTACAGATTTGGGGAGTGTGGAGAACGATGGCTACCTAAGATGAAATATATTTGGTATGGGTAAGAGTTGGGCCAGCTTTGCACAACACAATGCAGTGAGATTCAAGTTGAATGACCTACCTCAAAGCTTGAAGGGTGAAGTTGGATTGAGTCTTCAACATGGTATGTATGCACGCACTCGGCTACTCACCAGCCCATCCAAAGGTTTGGTCTGAACAGGTGAGACCGCGAACTTTTCTTGTTCTTGGTCCGCGACATGCCGAGTGTGAGATGTTGTGTTCAGAGATCTGCACACTGTTCGAACGTTTGAACCTTAATGTTATGTGAGTCTCGCTACTAATAGTGGCAAGTTGGTTTTTCTTCGCGCTGTTCGGCCCGGGCATGACTCCGAAGTTTCGGGATATACCGGGCTGAGGAATGCTACATTCAATGGACAAGCCGCGTTCAAAGTATGCTGCCCCCAATCTCAAGACTAGAAATTTCCCTGTTGATCTCAGTGAACGTCCGTGATTTGTCTACCAAGTATCTGAAAGCAACACGGCTTGGGAGTCTGCAAATTTGTAAACCCCTACTTCTCTTTCAACAGGGGACTATTTGGAAGGGCTACAGGCGTCTCTCGCGATCTCAGCTGCTTGATCACATCAATATTATATATTCGTCCTCTCCATCCTCATTATTCCATGGGAATTAGAACGAAAAATTCTTCTTCGGTGCCGGAATCGGTTGATCTGAATTGGGCAGCCATCCTACGTATCCTTTCTCGTGCAAGATATTATTGGTGACTTACTTTGTGGGCAAGGTTGGCATTGTAATGGCTGTTAAAGATGTGACTTGTCAGAAGGTATACTCAGAGAACTTACGATTCAATTTGCGCAGGGTCAAGCTTCTTAGGTGAGGAATATGTCTAACGAGCTTAGGGAGCTCCTCGAGCTAGTGTCGTGACACCTGAAGAATAGGCCAATCCAAATTACAACATGTCTGGTGCTTTCAAACGTCTAATCTATACATGTTTTCAAGGTGATGGGCCAGGGTGATCAACCATGACGGCGTCAGTGTCGGCGTCAATGTATCCGTACCTATACTCAAGGCACCCAAGTCCCTTAAACCACCCAAGAGAACATGCGCCAAGACCGTCCTAGGAAACATCAACCCCCAATCTAAGTGATTTGACAATCCCTTCAGGATCCTGAGACCAGGGCGATAGCCTTTGTAACGCCCAAATCGACAAAAGGGCGTCAAACATTCAAGTTTTCCTCCAAATGATCGATTAGTGTTTATCTGACTAAACAACCCTTTTAAGCAGTACTCGCATCTGAGACAACTCACTTCGCATCACCTCTCACACTACTATGCTTCCACAAGAGGTATTCAACCATATTGTTGAGTGCGTTGACGAGGATATTCCATTTCTTTGCTCTCTTGCGCTCTCTCATCGGTCTTTTACCCCGCAATGTAGAAGACGGAACTTCAGGAGCGTTCTCCTTGAAAGGGTGGCTGCTACTGGCAAGGATCGATGCCAAACCTTTCGCCAGCTTATTTCAGATTCCCCGGAAATCGCGCTCCGTTCATAAGTTATCACTCAACGATCACTCAAGGAGCAGAATTTCCATAGACCCAGACAATCCTGTATATCGAGGACCATTAATATCCCATAAACTTCACCTCCTATCTATCGTTTCCAATCTGCCCAACCTCATGTCCATCGAACTGATCAATTTCGGTTCTAATGCAAGTGACATGGTGAAAACCTTGTTGCTTCAGGCCCTCCAAAGCG
>JAGGAR010016157.1:0-16969 GCA_017657315.1 Termitomyces sp. K1Ag
TAAAGTACTTCTGGTTTACATCCAAGTTCAATAATTTCTCGATGAAGGCTGCGAAAAGAAACGATCGTCATTCATGGTAACGATTGATGAAATTTGAGTCGTACCAATTCCAACCATTCCAAGGCCAACTAGACGATAAATGAGAACATGGAGAGCTCGCAGACACGGGCGACGCACCGACGAAGATGACTTCACGTCCTTCAGGGACTTGAACGTCTGCAGCATCATCAACCGTAGCTACTGGATTGAGTGCAGGAGGACGATCCAGGACAACGTCCACGCCGTTTGATGCTGTAGAAGCCATGGTTGTTCTCACACGAAAGAAGAGTAGGTGGAGTGCGAAAACTACGCAAGAAGCTCGGGCTTAGGAAACGGCATATACTGCCAGCGGGAGAATAGTTGAAAATAAGACAACGGCGATTGGGGCAACAAGGACCTGGTGACCATGATTTCAGAATCCTGAATTGGAATCAGCGATAGGCTCCGTCCCATTATGATTTCTCGAGACGGCGACTGTTCGTGCGATAAGGCCAGGCTAAGGCAGGATGTGACTGAGGTTGAGAGAAGTCGGATCAGGCTAAAAAATCAAACTAGGCTTTATAAACATCGCCGGCAATACTTTTCAATGCACGTCGGGCCCGGCTTCATGGCACCTTGTATGGCTTCAATTCAACTTCAAGACCCGGTTACTCGTTCATGCTGATGAACGCTCGATGCGGACCGCATAGCCCGAATTCAAACTTCACACCGCAACGTAAACGAATCTAGATTCTGGGCAGTTCGTCGGTGATCATGCTTTATGAAGAACTTATCTCTCTGGACAACTGTCGTTGCTCTGTCATCTCATTGAGATGACTGTTATCTTGCAGTTCTACGCGTGTTATCTCTTATCTGGCCATGGTAATTGGTCCCATGTACTAGTGGAGACTTTCCTCATGTTTGGGCGGCACAATCCTTATTTTATTTATCACAAGTTGGCAACTTGAGGCGGCGTGCTTTGAGCAGGACGACCAATACCAATCAGTGAACGTGGAATGGTCACTAGTAAGTCGTGATTCAGAGAGAATAGAAGGAATGTATTTGAAAGAAACGTCTTCATATCGATAATGCCAAAAGTGTATCAGGTATCGACAACTCTAATCCGTCCCAGTGAGTCAGTATTGCCAACATTCACGCCTCGCTGTGTCGTCTTTGAAGTCATCATCACTCTCAGTGGGATGTGTTTCCATAGCCCGTACTCCTGAAGGATCATCGTTCGGAATCGTGTTTCAATAATCGAATAAAGGACTTTACTTGGTACGATTCGTCAAAAATAGTAGGGTTGAATCCGTCATCAGGGGAGAGGTCAAAGCTATACAGAATTGACGCTACCAGTATTCTGACATAGGTGAAGTAAGCATAGTTCCAGAGTCAAAAAAAAAAAACTATCCACATACTTGATGTTCTGGAGTGCCAGCTGCTTCCCGACACAAGACCCATATCCATGGCTAAAAGGCATGAATGCACTCAAGTCAAATGGCTCTAAGCTGGGATTGAGCTTTCTTTCCTCTTCTATCCAACGCTCAGGGATATACTTGTCAGCGAAGACGCCAAAGAACGATGAATCACGATGCATTGTGTAGATAGGAACATGGACCGTTGTCCCAGGTGGCACCCATTCACCACAGATAAAGGCACCGGTGGGTCCAGTAGTGCGAGGTGGGCCTGAGCATGTCACGTTAGCGTTCTACAGATGGTCAAGGAGCATTTTGATACCAAAAGGGCCGGGCGGCATGATTCGAAGAGCCTCCAGCACACAAGCATCTAGGTAAGGCAGCTTCAGTACACATTCAATATCGATGATCCCTGCGGATACAGTAGTGGCAATTTCGTTTTGGAGGCGGTGAGCGCATTCAGGGTTTGCAACAACATGACGAAGGAAGGTGATGACTGTTTGAACACTCGTGTCGGTGGCAGCGACAACGATCAAAGACGCATCTGCGGCTGCCTCGTCTGAGGTCAGGGATGGACTGGTTTCATTCAACTGGACAAACTCAGCCTCGTTTCAATTGTGAAGACAAGTCAAGAAACCTACCAAGATCCCCAAAATATCGTTTCGCTTGACGGTTGTCTTCTGAATTTCATCAACTTTAGCTTGTGTGAACTACCCATTCATTAAGTAATCAAGGAATATTAGCATCCCTAAAGAAACAGCTTACAGCCTGGAATGATTGAATTGGTCCGGTTTGAGGCAGAAGACGAAAGACATCACGAAGCCAGGGAACCTGGCCCATACCTAGACACGATATGAGAGTGTAGTTTGTGTCAAGCAACAAACGTACAACTGACAAATATGACACCCGTGGCTAGCTGTGCATGCCTGATGTGAGCATGCGCAGAACTGCGCAGCCTGGACGTACTGTTTCTAGCCATTTCTCAGTATCTTTTCCGGCTGCCATCGTCTCGAATCCACCCGAAAACCCCATATCACCCATGCTGTCCCTATCAGATTGCGGTGAGCACAGTATGTTCCTGTATACCTAAGAGAAACCAACATAAAGAAAAGATTTATCCAATGATCGACGTCAACCGGAAGTTTCTGGTTTGCGTGGGAGTGAAAAATGTTAACAAGTTGAGCAACGCGGGCCTGTTGGAAATGAACATCAGAAATACCGAGTTTAGGATGCACAAACCTCCATCAACGGAATGAATGATCGCATAACTTCACCCGTTACAGCTTTCGTCCAGGCCTACATCCTTTGTCAGATACTGCACGTTGGGCGGTCCAGAGGCAGTGTCACCTGACGCCTACGAGAATGGAGTTTTCTGTCTGTAACAGTTATCAGAGTGTCAGCTTTAGCTGGTGTGCCTATGCTCGATTCCAACATTTATCCCCAAGACCGTTGAAAGAGCTGAATACCTTCGTAAAAAGGTCCGCGGCTGAGCTGCCCATATATAGTCTTGATCGCACTGGGAAGATTTACGGACAGCTCGTTAGGTCCTGACCAGAGAATGGAATTCCAGAGTTCCATTTTCACCAAGGACCGTAAGTTGAATGACTCACCCACTCGTACCCATGCACCATGCGTAGCGTGCAACCTGATTTTGCGTTATTTTATGGGTTAATTATCTGGATACAGAGATAAGACAAACTCCTGAAGCTTTCGATGCCGTCCTCCCATGACAAGGATACGATGAACCATCCACCATTTAGATGAACAAGCAAGAGCTGGGCCTGGAAACTTTGCGAGTGGATGCATTGGAGAAAGCCGATAAACAATGATAGACGTCCCAAGCGAAACGGAGTAGCTCAGAATTGAAGAAAAAAAGTTCAAGGCAAGCCGAAAAGCCGTAATTCCCGACGTCACAAAAGACACAATTGCGCTCATGAAAGAGCAAAGGAGGATTGTTTCCAAAAGAAATCGTACTAGCGATGGCTCGCGGTACTTATAACGTCGTTGATTGAGCTAGGGGAGGGGTAGAAGTAAATACATTTGACTTCCAAGACGAAATAAACTCACTAATGCAGTCACAGCGATGACAGCTAAGTAGATGAAGCCAGTCATTATGAAGAGCACTTTTTAGGAGAGAGACAGGAAACATCTGTTGACTATTTAAAGACTAGTGAGCCCATATTTCCGATCAGGGGGGTAAATTCGTTCGAAAGAAGTGCTGCCAAAGCAGTGGATGGTGGAGTGCACGTGAAGATCATTGCCTGAGTACCGGTAATTATTGATGGCGCGGCGCACCTGTAACAACTACATCTTACATAATGATTCCGGTGAGTCCCGGAGTCTACAGAAGCGGGGCTCTGACAGCGATAAGTACCTTGATGGAGCCAATAGTATGTATGTCGTACGGGCCCCGCACGTCGGTAATCAAAAAACCAACCACGCTCTCAAGTATGTATGTACGAAGAGCCGAAGTGATTCTCCATCTTTCTCCATCATCATAGTATGTACTTATTGATTGATCTGCAACCCAAATTGATACATCCAGAGATCCGTGCGACTCCATGTGTTGATGAAATTGGTACTGCGGTCGGAGTCATCACTTTCGTGATGGCGCTTAAGTATATGCGCCTACAACCTGTCAGACCTAATGCATGTAGAGTCTAGACGAATCGCGATCATAAACGACATCAACTTCCGGCTAATTCCATTTTTCGAGATCATGAAACTCTATGGTTTCCAGTGGTGACAGCTCGGCAATGAAGTTCAAGGGCATGTATCACAACTTTGAAATGATCAACTAGTCATGGCTATACCGAGAAGTTGATCCATGTGCCAAGTACGTCCCTACAACCGTTGTTTCAAACTCTAAGTTGTGTTCGTCTTGAAATTCTGTTGATATAGAACTAGTCTTATGGAGGCTCCACACCAATTCGCCCTCATATTACTTCTAATGATTGCCTCCATTCCGCCCGCCTTATTTCTTACATTCATTGCCGCTATCGTGAGTATTGATGTTGCGGTTGTCCTATGGAGCGGCATGTTTAAATCAATTCCAGGTATCTTCTCTCTCCTTCAGAAAATACGAGCCAAATATTCTCAAGTTTTTGGTCGTCTGTTTCGCCGTTACAACTACCCATGGCATCTGCTATATTGCACAGGGCAAGAAAAACTATCAACAGATCATCTGTCTTGTTCTTTTCCAGCTCAAAATATATCTTGGATCTCTTGTTCTTTTGATCTTGGAATATCGCCTATCTTCGCGTCATCCTCTTGCTCGCTTCCCAGGACCACTGATGGCGAAGGTCACTAAGTGGTACATGGCCTACCATGTCTTGATGGGCACGCGCCATACCACTCTTCAAAGGTAATATTGTTGTAAAATTGTTCCACGTGTTTCACTTCATCGAGAAAATCAGGCTTCATGCTGAGCTTGGTCCATGGGTCCGTGTAGGTGAGAAACTCCGTGTGAATTTTTGTTTCCTCCACAGCTGACACTGAATCCCTCTCAGGCCCTAATGAGCTCTCGATTAATGATTCTGATGCAATCAAGCCTATATATCTCAACCTTTCAAGAGCGTCATCCTATAGAGGTGAGATCCATCTCAAATAAGTATCTATCCCTTCCGAGCCACACTATCAGGTGTACCTGCCCGTGACGAGACCCTTATTATGATTGTGGACCGTAAATATCATGCCATTCGCAGGAAGGTATGGTGAGCTGCCTTCTCTGTGTCACCAGCGTCTTGATGTGTGCCGTAGTCCTGGGCAAGAGCGTTTTCATCAAGGATGCTCTACCGGTATATTTCAGCTGCCAATGTAAGCTAATTCATGCATCTTTATGTCATTTCTATATTAAACCATCCAACAGAGCAGAGCTCAGCAACTTGTCAATATGTTGCCAGGACGGACATCAATTGACTTGCACTATTGGATCTCCCTCTGTCTAATGTGAGTGGTTCTTCAGCGCTGCAAATTGACCAGCTAACGACTTTTAGGGATATCATCGGTGATCTCGGTTTCTCAGGAGGTATCGAATGCCTTGCTGCTGAGAAGGACACAGCGGATTGGATGACTATGGTATGCCTTCCTGTCCCCTCCTCGCTGCACAAATGAATCTCAACTGGTTGCTATTATGAAATTAGCTGAATCTCGGAGCACTTTTGGTTGGAGGTAAGTTTCCCTATAAAAAACCGTCATCCCCTAATACACCTTCATTCCTAGTCTTGGGTCAAGTACCATGGTTGACGGATCTCATCCTCCTCCTTCCTCAGAAGGGCCCAATTGAAACGTTCCACCAGGTAGTATCAAATCGGAGAGATATTATATACTACTCAGCTAAATGTTGCACCTTACAGTTTGCAAAAGAGAAGGTCGACGCAGCGCGTAGGAACGATCATTCGGCCTCAGATTTTGCTGATATCCTGCACATAATTGTAAGGTTTCCGGCTCATACCGAATTCCATTTCTTATAGACGTCTAGCTTAATAACAATGGAGTTTCAAACTTTCATTTGACCTTGTCTGAAGGCGAGGCGGCGGCTGACGCTTCTTTGCTTATGGCGAGCTCCATCGAAACCACTTCTCAGGCGTTGACCACCCTCTTCCGTCATGTACTTGCACAAGACTATATCCTCAGACGATTACGACAAGAAATCAATTCTTGTTTCCCAGGTTTTCCGGAAAAAATTAACATGACGTCTACAGATGTGCGAAAAATGGTTTTTCTCAATGCATGTATCCAAGAGGCCTTGAGAATCATGCCACCTGCACCAGCAGGTAAGTTGCATTCCACCAAATGATCAACAACCCTACCTATGACATCTTTCACAAGGTTTACCTCGAAGTAGTGGAACCAACGGGTGCATGGTCGCTGGGCAATATATACCGCCTGGGACTACAATTCACGTTCCAACATACACTTTGCAGCGGGATGCTACAAACTTCGCAGAACCTGACCTCTTCATCCCCAGTCGGTGGTTGATGTCGGAAAGAATAATGACCCCCCACAACAATAATGCATATATCCCGTTTGGGATAGGTTTTGGTGCTTGTGTTGGGCAGCAACTTGCGCTACAAAATATGAGGTATGCTTCAAAACTCTTTTTCTTCAGCTATTCTCTGATACCACTTCATTATAAGAATCATTGCAATACATATCATCTCTCAGCTTGATATAAAAGTTTCTACAGAACTCTCGTTGGAATGTTTCGATGCCTCATATAAGGTTTGAACGGTCTTTTCTAAGATCGCCTGTCGTGCTCATTTGACAATGCACTTAGGATCACAATCTATGGATCCACAACAAATTCCTGGTGGATGTTGCGCAACGTAGAGGCAGTCCTTAACAAGCCCCCTCAATTTTCTCAGAAGTTCATGTCATCTGATAGAAAGATGCAGAGTAATGATGCAAGAACTATTGATATGAGAACCTTGATGGAATCACATCAGCGCCACAAAGGGCACGGACTGGTCCACAAAATAGGCATCGATTGGCTTCGGCGGATGATAGACAAATTTCCTTATAACCTCCGTCCATTCCTTGCACAAATACATAAGATGAGATCAACGCCAAGATTGATTACCACATATGTACAAGAGCCGAACAAATTTTTCAAGATCCCATTTTAAGGAAAACAAAACGAAATCAACGCATCATACAAGTTCCGGATTTGATCGCGTGCTGTTATGATTGGCGCAAGTGCCTTACTAAAGTTCCCACCCTTCATTCGCTTCTGCTGCTATCGCACAACGGCATTTCCAGCCGTTGCAAACCAATAGGTAGATATATCAAATTTCACAACTTGCTCTAATCCTGATCTGACAGAGATCCGAGCCCTTCTACTAGTGCGCCCAGGGCTCTAAGTTCTTTGCATTCCCCTCTGCTCGAACTCCAGTCGGGTGGAACCTTCCCAAACCTTCCAGTAGTTAGATTTCTGTTCGAACAGATCAACCCCGGAACAATATACACTTTCGAATTGTGTCCTGACTATCTATGTCGCGGTTCAGATACTCCTTTTGTTGTGCATGCGTCCTGACATGTTCGCGTATGCTGTTACATTCCCGCTTGGGGTAGAATAGACTTTCTGATCTTTTTCTTTGACGTTTCATCATTTCTGCCACTTCTTTTGTGTGTTCTCTTCAGTTTCGAGTGCGTTTGATCTATTTTTCTCTGTCGGAAAGCCACTGAAGTTGAAACCTGATCATCATTACCGATCATCGTAACTGTAGCTGACTGTGCACACGACATCCGAGTCGTACTGGAGGTTCTATTATATCCGCCGAGGCCCAGTGTCACCCTTTTATGATCCGTATTCTTGTTACTCGGGATCGCATGTAATCAACCTCTTGACAAACTCAAAGACATTATGACCATGTTACTTTTTCTACTTTGCGAGATCCCAGTAGCTTTGGGTTTGGCAACGATGATGGCAATTTTGATGTTAAAAGGCAGCTTCGAATACCTGAAGGTGGGTTCAGCATTTTCAGACGACAATTTATTCATCTATGTTACACAAAGTATCGACACATTCCCACTTGCGGTGGGATCGACCTTCCAATTTTTTCCTTGATAGGCGCATTTCGGTATCTATTCCGTGCAGTCAATGTACTCGAAGAGGGCTATCAGAATGTACGTCGTATTTACTCTTCGCAATCTTTGGTGTATCTCAAATGTCCTTTAGATGAGGAATAGGCCTTTCAAAATTGCTCAGTTCACACGTTGGGTGGTTGTTGTGGCATCTCCTGATCTCATTAACGACCTATGCAAAGCATCAGAGAAGATATTGTCCTTTCACGACGCTACAAGCGAAGTCAAATCTATCTCCTAGTTGCGTGGCCCTCCAAACTCATCTTGTCACATTCCTCTAGCTCCTACAAATGCCCTACACGCTTGGCGCTTCCGTTGCAGAAAATCCATATCACATTCCGATTATCCAGCGTGCTTTTAACTACAAGAATGTACTGGACTTCCACGATGTGCTAGTGGACGAAATAGCAGTCGCGATCAAGGAGTTATTAATAGAAAGAACAAGCCGAGGTTTGTCTTTCTCTTCAGGCTTCTTCAAGGATTCTCTACGATGCCCCTTTGCTCAACAACCCTTTATCATAACCACAAGAGTCCTGGGTTCCGATGTCACCATCCGATTTCACCATGGCTATAGTTGGGCGGGCAAATAGCCGTGTCCTTGTAGGGCTCCCTCTTTGTGAGATAAGCTCCCATTGATCAGATGCAACGATGACTGAAAGTCCCACCACTTCAATAGGTAGAAATGCAGATTATTTGAAAATTGTGGAGCAATTCACCTTGAATGTCATAGCTGCCGGAGCTGTGATTGAGAGATTTCCTAGTTCACTCAGGTCGTACGTAGTCTTTACTTGAGTGTTGCATGCCCCGCCTAAACCATTCACTACAG
Organism: Termitomyces sp. K1Ag; assembly: GCA_017657315.1. NCBI lineage: Eukaryota > Fungi > Basidiomycota > Agaricomycetes > Agaricales > Lyophyllaceae > Termitomyces > Termitomyces sp. K1Ag. The sequence goes on from JAGGAR010016157.1 coordinate 8,845, forward strand.
ATTTGTTTCAAAACTATTTCCTCAAGTACATACGTCCATTGCAAAAGTGGCAGAACTAATTGCTCCAGTGATTGAAGCTAAAGCCAAAAGCGTTCCTGATGAAAGTCCTCAGGTATGTTCTTATCAGTCTGCTCGATGTCGTAACGCCCAATACAAATCTCGCAGGATTTCCTGGGTCTTCTTCTCAAAGAGGCTAAGGACGGTGAACGATTACTCTCAAACTTGGCTCGACGTCTGATGGCCGCAAATTTTGCCGCAATGCACACTACTTCTACTGTGCGCTATGTTTGGGACTAACGAGCTATGCCGAATCTTATTGAGCTTTTATAGACTTTCATCCAGGCAATCCTTCATCTTGCAGAACACCCAGACTATGCACTGGCATTGAGAGAGGAAGTTGAAGCTTTAATCCAGATTCACGTCGGATGGACAGTCGACTCTCTCAAAGAGATGAAGAAGGTAGAAAGCTTTTTGGCGGAGTCGCAGAGAATCAATCCGCTTGGAGCTGGTATGTCAACATGTATACTAAGGGAAGGCACGGTTATACTGAAACACCTCTCATTGAAGTCCTCATGCAACGCGTTGTCCGAAATCCATTCACGTTCTCTGATGGAACAACGATTCCAGTCGGCACAACCCTAGGAGTTGCCGTCACTCCAATTCATCGTGACCCCAAGAATTATCCGTCTGCCGGAGAATTTAGGCCCTTTGACGACAACGACGAGGACGAGCCCCAAATAGATCCAGGAAGGAGAGCAACTTTTTTGGCATTCGGCCAAGGCAGGCATGCTTGTCCTGGCAGGTTTTTTGCGGCCTTGGAAATGAAATTGCTGCTCGCGCAACTTGTACTACTTTTCGACTTTAAATTACCTGACTCGTCACCTCGCCGCCCAGACAATATTTGGATTGGTTCCACATGCATTCCCGACCCAAGTGCAAAAGTGCTAGTGCGAAGACGTAGATGAGCTCAGGTGTCTTTATCGAACTGTATTTCAATGTTGTACATTGAAAGCCATTGTAATCACGTTTGGCTGAGTCAAATTGGGGCTCATGTGGGGGCTTCAATGAAAATGTTCGACCATCCAATATCAATTTTTTTGGAGTCAGAACAAGGTCAGAAACAACTCTGAGACAAGGTCTACACATGAGCTATTTGCAGCAACATGTTTCACTGCTATTAACGTCGGGCTGCCCATGATGGATTACACGGCCTATCACTGCCTACTGAACACAACTGGCAGGCTGAGACAACGTAACTATCCAACAAGTGAAGAGAACCTTAGAGAATGGTTCGCACTTCTATGTACAAAACAGAGAAAGTAGACTTCGAACTGTACTGGTAGAATCAAAGCATGAACAACAAAACGTACTATGAATGGAGACGTTCAACGGTTTTCTACAAGGCTACCAAATTTACCAGCATATCATCGTGAACCCAAAGATTGTGTTCCTTGGGACGGTCAGAGTAAGCCAGTAAAACTAAAGAAATTAAGATATACCTTATATGACTCATCAAACTTTTTAATGTCGAAATCTTCGGGGAAAGAGACGTCGAACGCTCTGATCAGGCTGGCGGTCAACAACCTAGGAGAAGAAGCTAGTGAATAAGAGCAAAGGCGAATACGGGAATAAGATCAACTTCATGTTGTAGAGTGCCACCGGCTTGCCAATGCATATTCCTGGGCCGAAACAGAATGGTACAAACGCATCTGTGTTATGAGGAGTGATACCACCTAACCAGCGCTCGGGTAAGAACTTCTCTGGATTGAAGAAGTTACGAGCTAGACATGACAGATCAGCACTGGCCCACTTATCAGCACGAAATGTACAACATACGGTCACGGAAGATAGCGTAGTTTGGAGGCGCGATCGTCGTTCGAGCTGGAATGAGATGGTCAAGGATCTGCGTGGGTACGTCCCTATTCCATCGTGGCGGACCTGAGATAAAGCATTAGTGGCAAGATGCGTGCCTTGGAAATTTATGTCTTCACCGGCAGCAACTGGAGGTACAAGTCGGAGAGCTTCTTGGACGCAAGCATCAAGGTAAGGCAATTTCAGAAGAGTGGATGCGTCCATGTCCTCGAGTGGCCCGTCAAATGCGTTGTTCAACTCAGACCGAAGGCGTTTTTGAATTTGAGGGTCGGCTGCGATATATCGCATGAGTGCGGTCATTGCCTCACTTACAGTATCTGAGCCTGCAAGAACGATAAAGGAAGCGTCTGCATGAGCCTGGAGGCGTGTAAGCTCAATCCCGCCATCTGTGTCATTTTGCTGCAGGGGATGTAAGTGACGTTGACGAAGGGTACTGAGATCGACTGACGATGATGCTCAGAATATCATTTTGATTGCCACCGGTCTTTCGGCTCGTTTCTCTGACTTTTTTCCCCGCAAACTAGTGCAGGCAATTCAGCCGGATGAAATGACGGAACAGTAAACAGGCAAGTACCTTCTGAAAAGTCAAAATCGGACCAGGAGAAGGTGCAAGTGCAATAAGATCTCTCATCCAAGGGACTTGTCCAAGCACTGAACCATGACAACATTAAAACGAGCCCGCATTCAGTCCTAGTGCCTTACCGCCAACAAAAAGCACGCCCATGTGCAGCTGAGACAAATATTTGAACCAACGAAAAGATATGGAGGACAGAATGCCTCACCACTTCCATCCAACCTTCCACATCTTTTCCTGCAGCGAGCGTTTCGAAGCCACCGGAAAAAGACATATCGCCCATGACATCACTGCAGAATTTTGATCTGTATTGAGCCGCTGGGAGGTGAACAAGACATACATAGCCCATAGGGAAATCCAGTGGGAAAGCGAAACTGTCTCCTTCTTCTTAGTGAGTATCTGAAGAAGTTGCGTTGTCCGAGCCTGGAAGACAAGGTCAATAACGAAGATGGTATGAACATAGAACGAAATAAGTAACCTGGGCAGAAACACGGTAGTGTTTGAGCTTATCAACTGAGAAGGCCTTGGTCCAAGCCTAGAGTATAGTGAGAGAGGAAATTTTAGGTACACTTGTCGGTCCACCGACCACCAGACGGAGCGCGTGTTCATTCTTGTCGACAGTCGTGATGAGAGCGTCAGCATCCTGAGGTGCACCTAGAGACGATGAACAGGAATTACGAGAATGTAAAGTAATAACATACCCTGGTAAGAGAGAGATCGGAACATTTGACTATAAATGGGCCGAATAGCCCCAGGATCATCGACAGATAATTCATTTGGTCCTGTAAGATGTTAGCCTAAATAACGATGTGGAAAGCGTTATTCACCTATCCTAACCCAGTGGCCATAGGTGCGATGGATCCTAAGGTAGACTCAGAAGCAAAACAACACTGTGGCAGATTCCAGAACCCACTCTTGCAGCTTCAGATGGCGATTTCCTTTAGCTATCCAATAGCTCATATACCATTTTGAGAGCTTAGCAAGTGTGGGGCCCGGATAGCGAGCAAGCGGGTGCCAAGGCGAGAGACGATATATGGCAATGGACATGAACAGCCCAGATATAAGCGCACCTACCGTCGCGGATGACGCGAAGGAGGCATACAGGAGTTGTCGAGTCTCGTTGTACACGTATCCAAACATAGCAATCTGGATGACAGAGACCATGCCAAGGGATGGCAACACCCGTGGTTCAACACGTTTGAACACCACATGAGAGCTCTAGAGGAAAATCTCAGCATAACGAAAGACGTGAAGGATGACATAGACGTGCAATACCAGCCACAACGGCAATTTGGACCAGTTGAAGAAGTGGTATAGGCATACTATTGACGAGAGTGGAGAGGGGGGAACAGAAAGAAAGGTGGGATGGCTTTCAAACAACGGCACTACTTGACACCGTACTTCGCGTATATACATCGTGATGTACGTGAACGGGGCAGAGACCATTTTTTCTCCAAATGGTAATCATGTGTAATGGAAGCACGCCTTTTCAAAAACTGATGCCATCTTCTCGAACTTGGGTGTCTCAGTCTGCTTTATCTTTCGATCTGTGGAAGTTTCTGCATTCTAGAGCTTTCTGTGGTCTGTGCGCCGTCGTAGAGCTGGCTGATCGATATCGAGTTAGCTAAGATTTCCATCCATTATGTAACAGTCATTTCGAAATCTTAATCGATGAGCAGGCTCCAATTCACTAATTGCCGCTGAGCGCTGACCAGTCGAGCAAACATTATTGCTGTTTCTTTGTAATTTACTACGCTCCTACTACGCTCCTCTGAGGTCTTCTGAAAGTTCTTGGCTTCCCAAAGGGTTCCGCCTGGCAATAGTATATGGTGATGTTTACTCTAACAGATATGTATTCAACTCGGACGTTGGGTCAATACTTACAAGGCAAAGAAAATACTGTAGTATTCCCGTGCCTCGCCGGCCGGACAACTCAAGGACCACCGATGTCAAGAAACCATCATACGACAGCATACGACCCTGGAATCTACATTTCATCAATGTCATTATGTACATAGGCAATCACTTGGCCCTAGATCTTCTGGCATATTTTGCAAGGTTCGTGATGCGGTGTTTCACGGAAGATGGACAAACCATCAGATCTCAGAGCCGTGACGATCAACAATTCTTCTATCCCTATGTGGAGGCGTATAGGGATCCTTGCAACTGATTTTGTCTTGAAGTTTTGATATAAAAGATTCCGGAAATCAAGGACACCTGGCTGCAACAGTGACCATGAGTTCTCCTGCTACTGCTGAAGCTGCCTTTCATGCACTCATTGACACCTTAACAAACCTCAGAGTTACGAAGGTAAGTTACCTTGTATGTTTGTGCGGCGGCTTGTTGATCCGCTTGATAGTATACTTATGGTACGCCAGCTTTGTGCTGAGACATATGCCTACTTATAAATGCTTCCCCAGTCGTCTCGATGACGCTTCTTGTCTTCGATATCATCCTGACCTTTGATCAAGAGGTTTGGACTGCTATGAAACTCTTCACAGACGATCTGATTTCCTAAACAGGTTGCCCGTGTCTGGAAAACAAAACGATCGTTGGGCAAATATCTGTTCTTTGCCGTTCGTGTCTCGCTTTTAATTTCAGTCCCATTTCTCAATAACAGGGATTTGACAGAACCGTTACATACCCCCTATACTCTTCTCATTTGATCTGTACTGTGAGAGTAGTTGTAAGATTCTCGAGAAATGTACTGAGTAGCAACACTTGTTAGATCAACTGTCCCCGAAACCCTCGCTGGCCGTGAGTACCAGCTTGTAACCGTGTCACAGTTACTTTACCTGATCGGTGTTTGAACAGTTGTGAGTTGTTCAATTGAAACTTTGAAGTCTGACAGTAAAGCTGACTTCTGAATAGCTGCAAGCATGCCTTTATGCCACCTAACGTCCTCGGTATATTATCTCTCGGAACAGTCGAATGTATGTCCTCTCACCCCTTGCACTTGGGTATGTACACTAAGTGATAGTAGTCATTCTCGTGTTGCGCACACATGCCTTATGCCGTAACAACTCTATTCTTATTTCGCTTATCTTCTTGTGCATCGTAAGTATGACTGTGTTATCGTTGCCGTCACTCATGGATTCCTAGGCTGCTATAACTACCATGATTGCCACGACGGGATATATGCTGAAACATCTCATTGAATGTAAGTACCGCCTTTAAAGCTTGTATTCCCGTGACGTCAGTAATTCGCAGTTGTACCCACTGAAACCCTACCCACTATGGTTGGATGCCTTCCGGAGTGCAGTGCCCCACTGTGTCGTCAATTACTTATGGCGTTCTGGATCCCTTTCTTCGTATGCGAGACCTGTGCGTTGTTTCCCAATGCGCTCTCCGTGATTTTGTTTTGAGATGTCTAAGTGATCTTCATCCTCACCGCATGGAAGCTGCATCATCAGTTTAGAGATACGGACATCAAATTTGAGAACCAGCACCATTCCAGACTTGGAAATATCATCTTTCGTGATGGTGAGTCTGCAAGCTGCTGGTCCCAAGACATACCTTAATATTGCTTCAGGTTTCATTTTCTACATAGGTATGAACTCTTTTCCAATTTTGTCTATCCTGTCTTGGTATATCTTGTTCATAGTGATCATGGGTATGTCGTTTTCTTTAAGGTCATTTTGTACATGTATCAACTGGTATTGCTTCTACCATTATAGCCATCTCCTTAGCCAATTTATTGATTTGGATTTTGGCCCCAATTTCGTTGGCTTATCTCGCTACAAGGTAATGATGGAACTCGTTTATTCCATCACTACCGTTGTTAACCCTCATATAGTCTTATGCGAAGTCTTCAGGTCACAGTGTGCTCAAGGTCACTCACAGTCAGCTCTTCATAGCCCTGAGGACATGCTGATAATTTTCCAGGCTCCTGCTCAACATCAGAGGCATTCTGGACCCCCATTATGGCACAAAGGACTACACAATATCCACAGTATCAACTTTCCAAGCCCGGAACCATGTAGATGCCCCGCGTTATGGCGTACACTCCACGTTAGAAGGGGACAGCTATGTTCTCAGCACGCGGCGAGTTTACTCTGGCACGCCATCAGATTCCACAATCATTATCGGAGGTCAGCAAACTGTCACATAGCTGATTTCGTGGTTCTACGGTCCTTCTTGCTAAGTCTACTATCTCGTGTTCCGTTGGTAATTGCTTCAAAGACCTTGCCATATGTGAGATAATAGATAGATTTGCACTTATCGATATCTTGTTCCATCCAAACGCTGTGTCAGCACGTCAAGGTCTTGTGCAACGGGTCAACTGTAAGGACGTTCAAGCGAAGTTCTTATCAGGGGTGGTGGGATGTTCAGGAGAATAGTTCAACCATCGAACTGTCATACTCATCAAGTCCGTGAATCTACTCAGAGTCCTTCATTGTCCTTCAAGCGAGGCTCAGATCAAAATGAAGGAATCGACAGGTACATACATACCACAATCAACAATTTGGATGTGTCATGTTCGCCTCGGTCAAGGCGGCTTGATCTTCGCCATGTGGTTGTACTGGGTGAAAGTTATGACAACGACGGCGTGTTTGACGGAAGGTTATTCTGCGTGGGCAATGATACCATCTGGATCGGCAATATTACGTTAGACAAAGACTCCTCGTGTTATCTCTGCTACATCGAGTGAGATGTACGGAGGGAGGTCGGCGCGAGAGCCGATGGCAACGACATTTGGCGTAATACAGGGAACGGCTCTTGCTAGTGTGGACGAGGTTCTTCTCGGGCGATAGACTCGGATGAGCGCCGGTTTCTTGCACGTGATAAGTTAATATGGGTGCTGCGCATACCAAGACGCCGGGCGTCATGGTACCGTTTGCGGGGGACTCACTGCTTTTTCTGTATGACCGACGCCGGGTTGAGGTATAGATATTCGACCTCAAGTGGATCGTAAGTAGGATCAGAAAAGTTTCGGTAAGATAGGCCTATCAGGCTGCGAATGTACACATTTGCCCGATGCCTTTCCGAATCAAACCACAACACGTACCCAACCACGATTATATGCCAGATAGATTTCTTCTCCACAAGTGACAATAAAGTACTTCTGGTTTACATCCAAGTTCAATAATTTCTCGATGAAGGCTGCGAAAAGAAACGATCGTCGTTCATTGATGAAATTCGAGTCATACCAATTCCAACCATTCCAAAGCCAACTAGACGATAAATGAGAACATGGAGAGCTCGCAGACACGGGCGACGCACCGACGAAGATGACTTCCGTCCTTCAGTGACTTGAACATCTGCAGCATCATCAACCGTAGCTCAGGCTGTTAGGTGTCGACTAGTCACAGTGATCCGCAATGCGACACATCGAGAGCTCTAGAACAGATAGAACAGAATGCATTGGAGTAGCGCCACACGTACTGTACGTACCTAGAACAGAATGAACAAAGCTAAGGAAACGTATCTAACGGACCAACGGATTGAGTGCAGGAGGACGGTCCAGGACAACGTCCACGCCGCTTGATGCTGTAAAAGCCATGGTTGCTCTCAAACGAAAGAAGACTAAGTGGAGTGCGAAGACTACGCAAGAAGCTCGGGCTTAGGAAACGGCACATACTGCCAGTGTGAGAATAGTTGAAAATAGGACAACGGCGATTGGGGCAACAAGGACCTGGTGACCATGATTTCGGAATCCTGAATTGGAACTAGCGATAG
>JAGGAR010016158.1:0-16957 GCA_017657315.1 Termitomyces sp. K1Ag
TTGAACAATCTCGTCTTCCGTTAGTATATTGGATATGTCCATGATCTTCATGAAAGAGATGGGTGTCGAAGCGCTCTTCATGTCTACTAGTAAGCTCAAGAAATTCTTAGGTTCAAGTTGGCACAGGATAGGAATCCGTCAGCAGAGAGTGCAGGTGTAGCTCCACACCGGTCCCCGACTCTCTAAGAGGAGGGTTCTTTGTCGAGCTCGAACGCTGCCAACTCTGTACTAGTAGGTCACGCGTTACCTGTCGAATTTGCTAGAACTTTCTAGATTTTCTACAATAGGCTACTTAGACAGTCCATATTCTTTCGAACGATCCGTATGACAGTAAACTTTTTGCTATCCCATTATTATCCCCCTCCGTTCCAGCGGATCCATAGGTTCGAAAGCGCATATCATGGTCGTGAAACCATACCAAGATGTCCACGTAACGACGCTGGGAAAGGACACGGAACTCGCAGTCGAATGCTCATACCAATCCCAACGCTCATGATCAAAGAGTGAGGAAAACAATGTCATTGAAGAAATAATGTAAATAAAGCGACTCAAATGTATGCATATGCAGATCTGAGTATTAACAAAGAAATGTCAAGTAACATGAAGCTGTAATACAAGAAAATAGAGTCAAGAAGCACACATATCATAGTCAGAGAGGTCGTTAATGGTCATGATATCTATGAGATGGATTCCGATATAAATCACTGTCGATGGACTGAACCAGGTGGCGTTCTAGGTCCAAACAAGCCGGGACTCCGTTCTTGAGGGCCTGGTACCAAGAGATGTGCCGCCGGCGCCGGCGTCGATGGCAAACTGGGTACCTGGCTGATGTCCGCTGCAGAATAAATAACCTTGTTAATCACAACTGCACGAGATTCGTATGAACTTGGTTACGCACGTCTCCATGGAGTCCAAGAGGTTCTTGGATCGCGATACATATCCGGATAGAACGATGGTCCAGGCTGGGGAGGTGGGGGCGGGGCTGCGGCTGGAGCTGGGGCCGGTGGTGGGGGCGGAGCCGCTTCCTTCTTTGGCTTTTTGACCCGAGGTACCTTGGGAGTAACCTTGCGCCACCCTGGTTTAGCTGGTGGGGGACCTTCAGGTGCAGGTGGTTCTGGAGGGGGTTGAGGGTCTAGCGGAGGTCCGCCTGGTGCTCCAGGGGCTGGTTTCCTGTATGACGATAAGGACTAGTTACGAAGAATTATTCAAAATAGACATACCAATCTGGATCGTATTCTCCACCGGGGCCATACTTGGATCGCAACAATAGTAGTTGACCGAGTTCGCTAGAGAGTCGCGACATGAGAAAATGGAAACAAGACAAATGAAGAAACACACTGTTGAAGTCCACGACGCTCCTCGCGCAGTTTGCCAACTTCGCCAAGCAACATCCGCACTTCGGTTGCCAACGCTTTGCTGAACTCATCAAGGTACTGTCAAAACAGTCAGTGTGCATTACAACAAGATATCAAAAAATTACATACTCCTTGAATGTTGAATTCGACCTGTTGATGCGCAGTCGCCTCTACTCTAGCAATAGTTTCCTCATGATAACGAGCACAGTCCTCACGCCAACCTATAAAAAGGGTTCACATCATAACAGGGATTTCAACAACATTGTAAACAAACCTTTTGAAAGCTCCTCCAACATGGCCTGTTGAGCTGTATTTTGGTCTTCTAGCTTCTGAATGATGTCATGGAGATCTTATAAACCAAATTGAGCTTGATACATATGAAGCAAGAGGACGAGAACACGTACTAGGTGATCGCTCACGAGCAATCTTAGCTTCCAAAGCCAGATCCCGATTCTCTTCCATGTCCTGAGCAAGCTTCCTCACAAGATTTTCAAGGGCCTCCATCTTCTGGTCCTTGTCCGCACGACGCATCTGTTTTTCCTGCCAACGCTCCTCCATCCGAGCATTCTTCTCATCACAAGCCAACTGGTGTCCTTGAACTATGTTGGTGATATCCCCAAGCTGGTTGCGAATGGCTTCGTCCCGTTCTTGGAGAGCTTGGCTTTCGCGCTCACGCTGCTCGGTCTCGATCGTCATTCGCTGTTGTTTTTCGTTTTCGAGTTCTGCGCGAACTGCAGCAAGCTCGTCTTCCAACTCCTTGATACGTGCATCTTGTGCCTCCGTCTGCGTCTGGTTTGCCGACGCCATTTCCTGCATCAATCTCTCTCTCTCCTGCGCAGCGACTTCGCGTTCCCGAGCAAGTTCGGCTCTTTCTGCCGCTATGGTATCCAACATTTGGACAGCTGTGAGTAACTGAGCTTCTGAGTGTATGGATGCCCGGTCAGCAGCCACATCTTCAGCAGCCACATCTTCAGTCTGCGTGGCAGCCGCTTCATCAGGGGGTTGAAGTGGAGCAGGAGCAGGTAGAGGTAATGCAGCAATCCTGTCATGGAATTGTTGCCATATAGCCTCGGCGCGCTCCTGTGCTTCTCGATGGCGCCGCGCCTCTCCCTCTTGGAATACACGATCGCGATCCTCTTCATTGAGGCGGAAGTCACGCTCGCGTCCACGGTCGGCTTCAAAGATAGAATTTGCCGCATCGTGAACGAGTTGCTCTGCATCGTGAAGGCGTCTGACGTGTTGATCCTCACGTTCAAAGTCACCAAGCGGAGTGGGAGGACGATGCGGTGGCGAGTGCTGTGGTGGTCGGACTGTCGACCTGGCCGAGGCGGGGCGGTGAATGGGACTGGGAGAACGCTCTTCACGGGAGACCCGAGGCGGCCGCGACCTGGCCGAGGTGGTGCGGGGAACGGGACTGGGAGAGCGCTCTTCACGGGAGACCCGAGGCGGCCGCGACCTGGCCGAGGTGGTGCGGGGAACGGGACTGGGAGAGCGCTCTTCACGAAGAACCCGAGGCGGCTGTTGACTGGGAGAACGCCCTTCACGGGAGATCTGAGGTGGCTGTTGACTGGGAGTACGTCCATCAGGAGGATGATGTCCTGGGACAGGAATAGGCTGGTCTTCATCATGCAATCGCTCCTCTTCTTCTAGTCTATGTGTCGGGGGAGGTACCATATGTGGAGGAGTAGGTTCTCTTGTGGTCTGAGTGTGTCGGGAAGGACGTCGTCGGGACGGAGCATGAGACAAGGGTGGCTCGTAAGAACGCTCCTCTGATGGGTATATGTGATTAGGCCATTGGTTTATAGAGAACGATGAGAACTTACCGGATCGTGAGGTACTACGTCCGCGTGCAATACTGGGGACCACGGGAATTGGCGGTGGCTCGAACTCGGTCTGGGTTACCGGGCGATCAGGCGAATACACTGCCGTGGGGGGGACGACATGAATGGGCATATTTGTTGATGTTGGCGATGCGACGGGAGGGTACGTAGGTCTGAGGGGTGGAGCCGGCTGGCGGCTGGGAGGTCTGCGAGAGGGAGGCCGAGTAGAAGACGGCCGACTTCGTGGCGTGTAGGAATCAGTACTCGAGTATGGAGGTCTGCCATATGGAGGTCTGCCACGGTACTCATACGGTACCGGTGTCAGGGATCGGGTTCGGGAACGAGGTTCACGATGATGAGGTCGTCGGGAATAGTCCCGCACAGAATCAGGAGTATAGCTTCGTGGACTTCTTGGGCGTCGATCGTGTCGATCATAGGATCGATATCGAGATGGTCCAGGCCTCGGTGGACGCTCATAATCATCGTAAGAAGGCGATCGTCCACGACAATGATCACAAGGGAAGCGGCTTCGATGTCGGTAACAATCGTGCACACATCTGTCGTGGCGGTACCTTCGGCGAGGTGAATAAGACGGGCTCCGACTGTATCGATCTCTTCGACGAGGTCGATGATATGATGGTGAGGATGAACGGTCTCGGTCTCGTTCATATGTTGGGGAACGACGTCGACGGGGCTCAGGAGATTCAGACCGACTCCTGCGCGGAGAACGGGATTCACGGATGACAACAGGGGGCAGAGTTTGCGGGGGGATCGGACGAGGAGAGCTGGAACGGGTGCTGCTTCTTGGTAGAGGTACAACTGTTGGTACTGTTGGTAGTTCTTGAACAGCAGCAGGTCGAGGAGTACGAGAGGGAGATCGAGAGGGAGATGAACTTCGTGTCACAATGAAAGGAGGTCCTTCTGGGCCTGGTACAGGAACTACACCTGGAGGATACGATGGAACTACACCCGGAGGATACGTTGGAACTACGCCCGGGGGAGGATACATTGGAATTTCGCTCGGAACTACGCCCGGAGGCAACGTTGAAGGCACACCAGAAACAGATGGTGGAGCCGTAGGAGGAATTATCACCGTCTGAGGGGGTCCAGCTGGCGGTTGACTTGGTATGATGATTGGTTGAGGTTGAGGAGGTGGAGTGCGACTCCTACTGCGACTTCTGCGACTTCTACGACTACTCCGACGGCTCGAACTTGGGCTACGCCGAAGAATTATGGGTTCGGTTCCTACAGGCATGCCCGGTGGAGGATATGGAACTCCAGGAGGAAGGGTCTGAACGAATTGGGGATGTGACGGAGACCGAGAACGGGAACGAGAACGGGGACGGGAAGGCTGAAGAATGATAGGTTGTTGTTGTGGTGGTGGTTGCACTCTGACTTGCGGAGATGGACTGCGTCGCCTGCCACTACGACTACTACTACTGCTACGACGGCGACGGTGTCCAGAACTTGATCGACTCGACGACGACGGAGAACTACGCTGTACTACTACAGGTGCAGGGCCTGTAGTTGAGGGATACTGTGAGATGACTGTTGGTACAGTTGGCGGCATAGGTTGAAGCGTAGGTTGTAGTTGGGGTCCAGGTACCATTGGTATGGTAGTTGGTGGTTGTGTTATTATTATTGGTGCTGGTGGCTGAGGTTGAAGTGGCTCAACATGTGAGGGTTCCGAGTGAGGGGGGTGAGATGGGACGACAACAACCTGAGGTTGGGCTTGAGGTTGAAGTAGAGGCTGAGGTTGAGGTTGAGGGAACACCTGCTGAATGTCAGGTACAGGAACTCGGAGTGGTGCAGGGGATCGAGATCTACTGCGAGAGGTAGGTGGTCGACGGCTACTGCTCGATCCATATCGTCCACGGTCATCGTGCCTGTGGTCTGGAGTGGAAGATGGGCTAGGAGTAGTGCTCCTAGACTCCGTAGAGCTTGTCGTATGAGTGCTGCTACTGGGAGGCGTCCCAGGTATACGCACCACAGGGTAATCATCGCGCGGAGGAACATATCGAGGTGATGAGCCAGGTGAAGGGATTTCGGGAGGTATGAAGGGTATTGTGGGCTCAGTAGGTCGTACAGTTGGCATAGGTCCAGGGCCTGGTGGCGGGCGATAGATTGGCGGGATGGGCGGTGCCGGAACAACACCAGGAGTCCCCATGTGAGGAGGAATGAAAGGTTGGACAGGTGTTTGTCTCCGACGTTGACGACCACGATCATCAAGTTCATCTGGCACCACAGGTGGAATCACAGGCTGGAATGGCACAAAGCCTGGCGGAATTTCGTCACGTAGTGGAGCAGGAATAACTGGTGGCTCAGCAGGCTGTGGTACAGGCATCTGCATCACTGGACGTGGTGCGGGCATCTGGATTCTAGGTGATTGTGGTCTCATTTCAGCAGCAGGCCTAGTTGGGCCAAGAGCCGAGGGCGTAGAGCTGATTTCACTTCGCGGCGACGTACGCCCACTTTCAGGTGGCAGGACTGGAAATTTGTGAGACATAAACAGTGTTCCTAGCTATCGGAGATGCTTACCTCGAACCCTAACATTGTGAATGGCATCCCTAAGCTCATCAACACGAGCATTGAGTCCACGTAACTCATTGTGACGATCATTAGTGTCTCGTTGCAGCCACTGGTTCAGATCTCGCATATAGTCCATCATCCCTCGCTGTTGCTGTACTGAGGCAGCTTGAGCATCGCGATTTTGCTAGAGCAGCAGAATTAGTCACAAGTGATAGTCTATGCATCACAACTCACTCTTAATAAATCCATCATTCCTTCGAATACAGGTGGCAATTGAACAACCACCTGTCAAAGGCTTCAGTTATCACCATCAGCCAGAACAAAAATATGACTAACCGGAGTGTGAGGCCTTCGTTCATGTGGAACTTGCCCGCCTGGAGGTTGTGGAGGTTGTGGAGGTTGCGGTGCCTGGGTCTGAGGTGCAGGCGCGGTTGGTGCGTCGCGAGTAGTGGTAGGAGCAGGTCTCTATTGTCAAAACTTCAGTTCTATAATTTAGGTTCAGGAGAAAAGAAATTGACCGGTCCGGCGCGGGTCTCATCGCGTGGTCGGTACCAACTTGGTCCTGCTGGTGGTTCAGGGGGGACTGTTTGCGCACGCGGAGGTGGCCCATGCAGTGGAGGCTAGCAAAATTCATTAAAGTCAAGAATAATGTACTGGTGTGCAACATACAATGACGGGCTGAGCAGGAGGAAAAGTTCGAAATATCCCATCAGATTCGGGGTCACCTGTCCTTCGACGGTCTCGTATTCTGCTTTCCATGTCGATATCTGGCTCCGTCGGTGGTACAGGGCGGACAGGTTCGACAGGTTCGACAGGTTCCTCGACAGGAGTAGGTTCTCGTGGCCTTGGAGGTACAGGCGAGGCTGGAGGAACATATCGCGGTCCGATCGGGGGCGCTGGGCCACGACTGGGTCGTCTTGGGACATACTCTCGGCCGAGTGACGGTGCGGATTCCGGGCGCCTTGGAATACTTGGAATTGAGATAGGACTGATGCTCCTGTGCTCTCTACGAGTATACTGGAGGGGGACATGCTCAGGTGGAGGTTGTATGACTGGCGTTGGCAATTGCATACTAGTTGCCAATATTTCTTCGAGACGATCAAGCACAGAAGGTTCTTGACGGGTCGGGGCTGGGGCTGGTAAATCGAAAGTAGGGATATCTAATCCAGCAAGACTCGTCTCTGAAAACACTGTTGACAAAGGTGCTGGCGGAGATCGCTCCTGGTCTCTTTCAGCTGCTATAGCACGTTCTTCTGTCATCTCTCGCAAAATTCCTTCAATTCGCTGTAATCGATCTCTCAACTCTTGGTCAACCGGAGTCGCTCGATCTCGAAGTGTGGCGAGCATCTGATTGGTCGAATTTTGGCCATCCCACAACGCGTTTACCCGATCGCGTATGTCGTTCAAGGGGCCGGAAAGGTCAGGAGGGGTAGGGAGACGCAGACGCGTTGTCGGCGTGGGAGTTGACGAAGATGAGGACGACGTAGAGGAATCACTCGAGGATGAGGTCGGAGAAGGAGGGAGGCCAGGATGAGGGAAGCTAGGAGAAGGAGGGAGGCCAGGAGAAACGGTAGGAGTGGCAGGAACAACAGGAGAAACGGTAGGAGTGGCGGGAGCAACAGAAGAAACGGTAGGAGTAGGGGGAAGGGGCGTAGGAACCGGAGACATCGTTAAATGAGAATGAGGAGCAGAGCTTTCATCTGACTCGTCCGATGACTCCTCTGAAAGGGTTGGGGTGTGCCAAGGTGCAGGTGAGCCGTGCCATGATTCCGATTCCAAAAGATCATCGTCCGAATGGTGCGACGAAAGGTACGACCCGACGCTGCTGGCGTGGCTTGTCGAACGAGATAAAGTAGGTGGAGGATGTAACCCACGCCGATCAATTGGAGACAACGTAGATACAGGAGTACTCCCACCAACTCGTTCATCCACAAATTGAGGCAACATCGGCGCTGGGGGATGGGGTGGACTGCGGTGCAAGTAGTCGGAAAGGTCCCGCAGCTCATCCCGGAGAGCCTGTACATTATCCGCCAACTCCCTGTTTTCATTCCCTCGATCAATATTATACTGTTGAAGATCGTCTGCGAGACGGTCAATGTCTCGAGAAATATCACGCTCCGTCGGCAGACTCTCTGATGTGACCGTCCTGAGGCTGGATTGAGTCGGCTGCGCAGAACCCTGAGGTGTCGAGAGTGAAACGATGATGGAACCCTCTGGCGTCTCGGTGTGTGTCTCAGGTATAGGCGGAGGAGACTGAATATTTATTTTGTTAGCTTTTTAGTAGAAGGTAGCAAACAAAACAAGTTTTCTTACCAATTCACGATCCGCCTGAGAGGGCGTGGTTAACAGAGAGGGAACCGTCGAGATCTCATCAGCATCGACGACTTGCACATCTTCCTCCTCGTCGATCAATGACCTCGAGTCAAGAAGAGATGACCTAAGTGATGCTTGGGATCTGAAAGAGGCATCTGAACGAGCTCGCGTCAAATCCGACGGAGGAACTCGTAGAGCCTCAGGAAGACTCAACTCCGACGGCGTACTGACAATCTCTGACGACACAGGCGACGGTCCAATCGTCGGCACCCTAGGACTCAACGAAGCTTCGGACAACGCAAATGCAGAGGGCGTCCGAACACGCGACGAAGACGCCTCTGAAGGCGGAAGCGTAGGAACATCCGATAGGCGCGGAGACGACAACGTGAATGTCCTCGGGGTAGTCACCAATGAAGAAGTCACAGTCGAAGACAACGTAGGAAGACTCGACAGTGAAGGTAACCGTGAACGCTCACGCTGTAGAGGAGACGGCGTTGGCGCTCCAGAAGACACCGAGATCGAATACGGCGGCATCGGTACAGGAGTCAGCTGCGGGAGCGGCGAGCGAGGGACCGCAGATGAAATACTGGTTGGCGTCTCAGGAACAGGACTCATCCTGTCCACTGAAGAAACACCAGACCCCGTAGGCCTCAAGAACGACGTCTCAAACGAGTCGAGCCCCTCTGGGACAGCCAAGGACATCACAGACGGCGATGGTGCCAACTGAGACGACTCGTACGAAAGATTCGTTTCCTGTGCCCAAGTTTGCGGGCTCCGTGGTTGTGGCGTGCGATCGGAGAACGACGGTGTAGGCTCAGAGAACGCTGGTGTCAAATCACCCAAGCTCGATACCGACGAGATAGTTGGACTAGATGCTGTCGGCGGTACACTTCGTAGACGAGGAGCAGGCGTCGACGGGTGTTCAGAGGGCGTCGGAGAGCCTGACAGGATCAACGTCGAAGGTGTCGTGGCTGACCTTGAAAGTACAGTACTTTCAGGAGCAGGTGGGACACTGCTGTTGCTGTCCAATGACATCTCTCGCGTCACAGAGTCCAAGGACGGCGAACGGTACGGAGTGAGAGTCGGCGTCGCGATACTGCTTTCGGTTGCCAACGAAGGTAGCTGGGGAGTTGGCGTTGGTGAACGCGAGGGAACTGGTGGAGGCAAAGGCGGGAGCTCAGGCGACGAGGGTGGCGAGATGGGCGCGGGTGAGAAAGACGCCACTGATTCGGGCAAGGGTGGTAAGGGAGGAGACGGCGGCGACGGCGTGAGGTGGATAGAAGACGCTTCCGACGGTTCAGATGGTGGGAGAGGCGGAAAGACGTCTGAGAACATCGATGGCGAACTAATGGACGGAATCACCGAAGGAGGCACCGAAGGCAGGTGCACGACGTCAACACCATCCTCAGAGCTCAGCTTGACAGAAGAAAGAGTAGGCGTACTCTGTTCTGAGGGAATTGTCGGACACAACTCTGCAGTGATGTACTCCGAGCCCAGGGACGGCTCAGAGCTCGTACGATAGTGTGAGTAGCCTGTATCCGGCGTCATGAACTCTGATTCAGAAGGGATGGTGGGGAACGATGCATAAGACGTCTCAGAGCCCTCAGACGACAAAATTGAACCCCTCAATGACGGACTCCTCGCTGAGACGTAGTCCGAGCTGCCTTGAGAAGCCGTGACGAAGTTCTCCGACTCCACATCCGAGCTCACTAGTTCTCGTGCAAGCGGGGTGACAGACGACAACGGTGACGGTGTGGCGGTCTCCTCGGTGGACGTCGTCAATCGGCCATTAAGATCAGACGAGAAGCAAATATCATAGCCCGTCTCGTCCGATTCAGCCGGCGTCACAGTATCACTCCCCGTCCGAATCCCAAGCTCCTCTGACGAATAGCTGCGGGTGGTATAGCTGCCACTGGGCGTATAACTCCCACTTCCGCTTCCAGACGTATAACTCCCACTCCCAGACGTCGTATAACTCCTACTCCCCTCCGAACTAAGCTGCGAATACATCCCACTGCTCGGCGTATAACTCCCACTCCCACTCCCACTCGAATAGCTCCTCGAATCCACCGACAACGTCCCACTCTCCGGGGTATACGTATACGTCCCACTCAAATTCTCCTTATCCGACGACCCATCCGTCAATCGGCTCGACGAATACGACCTCGCACTCCTCGGTCCCTGTCCCTTCCTCCTGACCTCCCTAGTCCGCGAGAGCGACGACCCAGAGGGCGACCTCGAGCTCGAATCGTGCGAGTCACCCAGGTACGATGCGGAGCTCGTTCCGCGGTACGACAACGTCGAAGGTACGATCTGTGTCCCGCTCGTCGTAGAACCCGTAGCACTATACCCATACGACGTCGTCGCCGTGTCCGTCCTGAGCCCCGTCGACGTGCGCAGCTCCGATGACAAATACGAAGTCGAAGTCGGGGTGAACCCAGACGACCTCGATCCCCCCGTCTCCGACCCCGCAGAAAAGAACTGCTCATCCGACATCTCAGACCGCGCTCTGCCCCCAGGAGGCGGCGTAACAACCACATCACGACCAAGGTTCGGCCCACTCGACACCGTCACAGGTGCTCCTCCCAACACAAAACTAGGGAATCCCAACCCCGGTCTCGCGTCTCTAGCGCGTGACACCGCCGATGCGAATTCAGCGTCGAGATCCGCCATGGAGCCGGAGCGTCGGAGGAGAGACCCCGTTCGCGCGGGTTGGATAGCGCGTGCGTCGCCGGGGTATATGTATTCCTGGTTCGAGATGACGGTGTCGTCGACTGTGCGTGTGTGGTGCGATGAGAGGATTGATGTTCCGCGCGTGAGTCCTTCGGAGCGCGAGGAGCGCGAGGAGGCGTTGGATGAAAAGTCGGGGATTGAGGGGAGGGTGCTTAAGGGGGGTATGTAGATCGTTGAACGGGAGCCGGTGCTTGAGGTGCTTGAACGGCTGTCTATGGAGAGGATTGTGCGGATTGAGCCGGTTGGGGAACGTGTTATGGACGAAGAGTCTGGCATGACGACGGGTCGGTTCACCGCCTCCCTACAGACGCGTATATCGCGTCAGTACACGAAAAATTAAAGAAAAGAGAACGTACCACAGGCGATTCACCCATCTCTGACGCTCCAACAAACTCTCCGCCGCCAGCCTCTCAACTCCATCCGCATAAAACATATGAAACGGTACAAGCATGTCCATCAACGGCTGTCCATCCCTCTCCATGCTCTGTTCCCTCGCCGCCATAGTCCCAATATCATCTCGTGCCGATGGGTGCGTCGGGGAAGGTGCAGACTGGACACTAGTACAATTCAAGAGGTCAAGAGCCACAATACCCCTTCCGCCTGCTGGAGACAGCCACGAAAGAAGCAACGAATTTGGATAAAGCAGCGCCTGACATCGTTGCCAACGGTATGGGGCTACGTCGTGCACGTTGAGGTACCAGAGCTGGCCGATGTACAGAGGCTGTAAACAAACAGGCACAAAGTCAAAATCTCGTGGAAAGTTTGGACGCGATGGACTTACCGCTTCAGTGCTCTGTGTATATGGCAGCAGATCCGCAACATCCAGGCCAGGAGGCAGCTGTGCATGCTTGGTACTGCCCCCCCGCGTAGGCGTAACCGGTTCTCTGCCATTACCGTTTTGTCTTCTTCTCGTCCTTCCGAATAGTCCTTCTGCCTCTGGCGGAGGCGAGACGCTAGTTGCTGAGCCCACTGCATAGGTCTTCTCAGGAGATCGGCTCATTGAAGGTGTGCGCTCTTTCCACAGGGCTACGATGTTCCGCACTGAGGTCAGTGGTGAACGGGGAGAGGTCTGTTGGGGACGACGTAGAGTCGAGGTGGGCGTGACAGATGTGCCCGTGAAGGTGTCGGTGTATGTACGCGTGTCCGCCCTCGTCCGGGTGTCTGTGGTGAAGGTACGCGTGTCGGTTCCTGTGAATGTACGCGTGTCTGTTCCCGTGTAGGTACGCGTATCAGTGAATGTTGCGTCAGTCGCGCGGCTGAATGTGCTTGGCGACTGGGTGTAGCTCGGTGTGGTGTATGAGCCGGTTGTGCGGGTGAACGTCCCTCCAGGCGTTGTGGAGAGGAACGTGCCGTCGCCCGACATGGACGTCAAAGGCCGCGTGGCTGGCGAGAGAAAGGACGAACCCGTTGCTGTGTACGACGCTGAGGTCTTGGAGGGTGATGAGGGCCGGGAGTAGCTGGTGCTGTAGAAAGGACTGGAAGCGCGCTCTCCTGGCGCAGAAGTGGTTCTTGTGTGACCATTGTTAGTTTCAAAGACAGCGATGAGTTCGCCAGTGCGGCCCGGAGGCGGCAGGTCAGTGGACGCGCGTGAGTGAGACGAGGAAGTGCCCGAAAGCAGCGCTGAGCGGCGGAACGCATCTGGCGTTGGATTGGCTGGCCTGGTGGCGGAAAAAGCGCCAGAGACGGGACGAGAGGATTCCTCGGTCTTTTCCGAGATTCTGCTGAGGCGCATGCGGGGGTCGGACGGCGAAGTGAACGTAGGCAGCGAGACAAAGGACGGGGAGCCCGTGTATCCTGTGCCCGTCGCCGTGAACGATGTGTACGACGGCCGCGACGACGAGCCTTGGGACCACTCGGTAAGCGCCTGCTCGGTGTTGTCGAATTCGTCGTCGAGGTCGTTGAGCGTGGCGTCGACCTCGTCGATCGAGTTGGAGTCGGTGTAGGATTCAGAGTCCGAATTTTGCGTGGGCGAGACGGTGATGCGCCTCGTTTGGTCTGAATAAAACTTAGTGTCAAGCACAGTGTTCTTGCATGGTCCGCACCTGAGTACGAATATCTTGAGGGCGTCTGCGAGTCAGACAGCGAGGTGAACGTCGTAGTCCCGTCGCGCGGGGACCACACATCCGACGAGCTGCTCGCCATTGCCGGCGACGAGCAACGCTTGCGGGATCAACAAACCCAGCAAAGAAACTTGTCAACACGGTCATGCGTCTTTAGGGCGAGTCCATTGGCGTCCTTTTTAGTCACGTGGCCGGAACCTTTTCACTTTGCCACCGGCTAAGCTTGCCTTCAACGACCCTTCAAAAACAAGGATTGCCTTCTCGGGCTTGTTGTTATATTAGGTTATACTGAGCATACATGCAGATGGCAAAGTAAAATCCTCTTCCGAGTCTTCGCTCGCCACGATATCAGATCAGGCGCTCATTTGACCTGAAGAACTGTGTGACCTCATATCTCAAATCGAAATCGAAGCATGCTCGCAGCAGATGAAAGAAAACAAGGACTAAGTATGTTTCAAAATAAACAAAGGAAAACCATTGCGGCGCGACACTATAGCTATGATACAAGGTCTCACAACCGGACTCGGAATATCTACCGGCCATACCTACATAGCACAGCAATGAGTACCACTTCAGTGAAATCAACAAAAAAAACCACATACTTCTGCAACTCCCATTCACGATTATCCAAAGGACACACATTCCGTGTCTTGAGCCAGCGCGAGATACAATGGAAGTGGAAGGCGTGCTGTTCAGTAGTAGTAGTAGTAGTAGTAGTTAGTATCCGACGTCAAAGACAGCGAAAGCGATGGACAGTCAAAATCTAGCTAACTTACGTTGCATATCCCCCACGCCGCATTACACTCATCATTCGTCGCCGATCCCTGATTAGCCTGACAATCGATACCTACAAGCGCCAAACGAGCGTCAAAAACAGGGTGGCAAATAGCAGAAAAGACAAAAGTCGAAGCAAGCACGCAGATCAGCAATGTCGCCACACACACAGATGGAACACGCACAGAGATCCATGATATGATTCCTGCAGATAGCACAATTATCAACGACGATATCTATCAAAGCAAACACACACGATCAGCACATCCGAGTCGTTCGTTCCACGCCACAAAGCCAAAGACAAAGACAAAGTTTCAAAACGTACCCCATGCCCAGAGCGCTACTGCGTTCCACTGTACATCAAACACCAAACACCATCGTCAGTAAAACGACCTGAGACCAAAACTATATAGGGAACACAACACGAACCTTCTTAACTTCGAATCGCGCCTTGCCCTCCTTCTCCTTCTCCTTTCCTTTCGCGGGCGCAGTCGCAGGGGGATCGACGTCGACATCCATATCGGCCATTGTGGTTATTCTGTCTTGTCTTGGTGAAAGCGGTGGTGGTGGTAGTGGTGGTGGTGGTGGTGATGAATTGAGTGTGTGTCGTGAGTCCTCAAGTAATCTCTAGAATATTATTATGTAATTATCTTCTTTTGTGCAACTTCGACGGATCCGGAAACATTGACAAGTCCCGCTGCGCATGCAACGCATAGCTTTAAAACAAAAGGATAGCTAGTGTTCAACAGATACACTACTTAACAATACAGAAAAATCCGTTATTGTCATCTAGGGCTATGTAAAGTGAGTCCACCAACAATTAATAGTAGCGCACAGCTCCTCCTACACCTGCACAGTGCACTACGCCTGACTCTGCCTTTTCCTAAGCAACACATTCGCCGTACTATCCGGAATATTCTCCGTCACGAACCAATGATCCTTCGGACGCTCTCCCTCCCTCTCGAGCTTCAGATCATAGTTCATCAACACATGCGTCATCATCGCCTTTAGCACGATAACAGTGAAAAACCGCCCTGGACTGTCAAAATCACACAAAAAGAAAAATTCGAGTCAAGTCAGCTTCAACTCATCACCTGGAGAAGAACAAAAAAAAAAAAAAAAAAAAAGGGACGCTCACCACATATGTCTCCCCAGCCCAAACGCCAAAAAATCCGAGGATGAAGAAACCATCTGCGCCTGATTCTGATTCTGATTCGCCTTATTGATATTCGAATTATCGTTCCCATTCCTCGTATCCCGCTCCGCATATCGGAACCCATCGAAGGCATGAGCATTCGGATACACCGACTCGTCGAGATGGGTCGACCACGCCGCGACGCCTATCGTCATTCCGGGGGGTATCACAGTCCCATTGGAGAATGTGAATGGTTTGAGGACGCGGCGGTAGGACGAGACTAGAAGATCACAAATCAAAGGTGTTGAATCGAAGGGAGAAGGGAGAAGGACGAACTGGCTCCGAGCCCGCTGATCCTCTGCGACTCTTTCAAGAAACTATCAAGCTTGCGCAGTTCCCCCATTGCGGCTCTATTCCATCCTTCGTTCGAAGTGACGCTCTCGATCTCCTCACGTAGGGGCTCGATACATTCCGGGTGGGCAGCGAGGTGATACAGCGCTTGTGTAAAACTCTAATGCTCATCGGAATAGTCAGTTTTATCTATGATCCCGCAGACGCAGATTGAATGAAGTTCGAGAACTCACCGTCGCTATCGTATACACCGCCCCAAAGTTGATCATCATCAGATGAAAAGCCACATGTCGTAGTTTATCCTCGTCAGTTGCACCGTCGACGTCGTCCATGAACCATGAGAGTATGTCTTGCTATACCTAACGTCAGTAAACGCTACTCAGGATTGATTGATTTAACACGCACAGGTTTGCCCTCGTAGTTTTTTCCATACATCTTCATATTCTCTCGCCTCTTCTCCACCTCAGGACGAAGATGCGCGATGCAGCGTTTCAACGCAGCTGGTACATCGACAAAAGGCCGTCCGACCAATCTATCAACGTCGACATTAGAAAGACAGGGCCATGCAGTAATTCGACAACTCACGGTTTTAAGCGCGGAGAGAAAAGCCTGATGACCCATGCAGCTTTACTGATATTGACCGCAAAGTCCTTGCACATGGAGACATAATCCGGATTGCGACCTGTACAAACCGAATCAACGAAATCTTCCAGCCTGAACATCGACCCGACGCGACTGACACAAAGGAAGCCCCACGAACACCCGATGCGCCGTGCGCGCAACCACCTCAAGCGTAGTATCCAAAGCGGGGCATTTCGACCATTCTACTCAGATGGCTCAGTACTCAGTCTTCTTTGCAAAGCGCCACCCGCTAATAAGTAAATCCACACACCCTCAGTCAGCGGCGCTACTTCAGAGAACGCCGTCATAACTTCGTCCCGAATCGCATCAAAGGAATTCGTCAACTCTCTCGTCAGCTGTGTTTGGATAATTGGAACATGGAAATGACTCCGTCTAGTCTTGGGCGCTAGCGCGTGGATCGCCTGTCACGCATCAAATACCGCTCTCTTGGGTGGGCGCCAATCCGCGTAGTACGTACCTCATCGATCGCAGCTTCAAAGGTGAGAACATCCTCAGGAGCCTTCCGAACGTCCTCGATTAGCTGCGCGCCACTAACGATGACGGTCCACGACCTGAAATCGGCGATTCGGAATAGTCCATCGTACTGGAAGGACGTTGATTAGAGGTACCAGCGCTAATTTTCAAGCTACCTTATCGTAGCCTTCCTGTATTGTCCTTGAGCTGTCAAACATGAGCCGAAAGGCGCCTATGTATGATAAGAGCGGGGCTGTAGGCCCGATGGCGGGTACGGAGTTAGGCTGTATTTCGGACGATTCAGCATGAGTGATAGATGAGAGATTCGAGAAAAGGACCACGTACACCAGAAGGCCAAACCTGCCATGTTCGGATGAAGCGAACTAGAAGGTGGACTACGACAGCGATGGCTAGTGTAGCCACCAAAAACTCGGGGATGGTGGGTGTCCGGGACATCCGGGTACAGTGGTAATGTTCAACGTGAAAGAAGGGCTTGAGACTAGGCTTATTTAGCGTGGAATGTCTGGAGCCTTATGATATACATGTGAATGAAATATCTAGATGGGGACTGGCATGACAGCTTCAAGATAGAAGGAGATGTGATTTGTGGAGTATCCTTGGACATCCGAAAAATTGCACGAATGTTGGCATGCCGAGTTCTTGAATGATTATCGATTACAGTAAATGACGACTGTTCGTGACTTACAAACACTTCTATGGGGATCCCATTATGTAAAGGTACTCCTTCGAAGAAAGGAACCCCGACTCGGAATACTAATTCGACATTTGGTT
>JAGGAR010016159.1:0-14836 GCA_017657315.1 Termitomyces sp. K1Ag
AGAGAGGCCACACAGACAAGGAAAACACCCTAGAAAAGCTTTACGCGTTAGTTTTAAGTTGCGAGAGTGGTCCTATCGCAAATTGCTGGAAATTTGCTATCAGTTGGATATGATATCGACTTTAGCGACGGCGACAGGAACTTCGGTTGGCGATGAGTGATGTTCTGTTGGCAACGGCGACAACAAGTGGGCGGTTGGGATTATGTAAGATTCAGTCTTGGGAAAACGAAAGTGGAACCTGTCACTCAGGTGTGTCGGTGATAGGCTTGGTTTGGTCGGCGCTCGAAAGTTCTTATCGATCGGCATGCTAGGAACCTAAGGTCACACAGAAGGGTCAGCGATAGACTCTGCTTTA
This sequence comes from Termitomyces sp. K1Ag, assembly GCA_017657315.1. Lineage (NCBI taxonomy): Eukaryota > Fungi > Basidiomycota > Agaricomycetes > Agaricales > Lyophyllaceae > Termitomyces > Termitomyces sp. K1Ag. The sequence goes on from JAGGAR010016159.1 coordinate 356, forward strand.
GTAGCGAATGGAATCGGGCGCTCGTCTAGGACTCACGTGCGAAGGGCAATGTGGGGTACAATCGGCAATAATGACAAACAAATGCAAGTGCAAACATATACGTAAATGCCAATACCAGCGCTAACTGGATACTGGCTGCTGACTAACCAATAATCGAAGTGAAATGCCAATCAGGCACAAACAATCAAAGGCAATTGAGTGCGAGCACTTAGATCACCGATGACAGCAAAAACACGTAGAGAGCACTTAACAAGGCAAAAAATGCATCAGAAACGAGGAGAACGATGAGCGCGCTCTTACAGCAGTGTGCTCAGTAATGCGTAGGGGCAGCAGTATGCTATATTCTTCTCTTATACTACAAAATCGAGGCTTTATATACTCAAAAAGCTGTGGAGTCGGGCCTATCCTATAAGGAAAGCGCTCCATAAAACATAATAGATGAGTGGAGCGAGCGCTTAAAATATCTCTTGCTCCAGCGCAGCTCCAACTCAAGCTCCAAAAATCAGTCAGCAAGAAAAACCCATCAGCTGATCACATGAAAGTCATGTGCAGGTCACATGCATGATCACATGACAGGCATGTCACGTCCAATAGTAGCAAAATGTCAAGAAAAATGAAAAAATACGTGTCCATCGCCGACAGCAACTCATCAACGTTGTGCAGCACTTCACGCCTGCAGCGTGGTTGTGCCTTGGCAGCCAAGGCTTCAAGGATTTGAAGCATCCACATGTGGTTGCGGCAAGCACGGTGTCAGTTGACAGTACCCCAGTCAAGGCTTTCATTGTGGTAAGGTTCTGGACAGTTTTGAGAAGTTTCTGAATGTTGTTGGATTTGTATGGGGCTGCCTTTGTAGCATCAGACAGTCCCCTGGAGATCTGGGCTTGAATTGGCTCATACTGCAGGCTGTTTAGGCTGTTCAGAAGGATGACACATTTAAAGAGATCTTTGTTGAGGGTTTTAGTGGCGAAAATGCAATCAACAATGTCACAGATGCATTGTGCAGTTTCTATCAAGGGCTCACTGGGCAAGCATTGGATCCTCAGCACTTCCTGGAGGAGTGTCACCATGTGAACAGGACCCTCACCCTCTGCCTGTTCCTTCACTATTGAAAACAGGCTTGCCGCAGTCTTGGTGTCATCCAAGCCTTCATACTCAGATTCATCAAGCATGGTAAGTACAACCGCTCATGCAAGATTGTTGTTGGCAACCCAGTTCTGATATGCCACAGATTCAGCACTGGTGCTAGGCATGGCAATGTAGGGGGAAAACACATAGAACTTCAAGCCTAGTAATGAGAGGTGAATCTGGAGTGCCTTGGTCCACTTCACAAAGTTGGCAGTGGGGGAGTTGCAGTTGAATTTGTCATGCCTCCAATCTGCTCCGTGGATGGAGATAGTGTGAATGGAGGGAGCAGTAGCATCAGTAGAGGACATTTTCAAATCAGCAGTCATAGACTAAGTGCAGAGCAATGATAGAGCAATGTTTTCTTATTGCAAGACAATACAGTCCCCTTCTAAATTGGGATGTGATAAGAGTAGTACCCCTGACAAGAGGAACAAGGGGCAATTCAGGGGCAACTCCGAATGGGGCAGTCCAACGTGCAGCCAAGGGGCTGCTAGAACCTGAATGCCCAGCACCGACTACCCCCTAGTAGGTACCCATCTGCGGTTTCAGGGTCCTGGAAATCGGAGATCCGTCAGTCTGAACATGGCTTTTCTGTAAAGTGTGCAGTACCTATCCAATGTACATTTTTTTTGTATCTATCATACTCTAATGCTCTTCAGTGTTCCATCCATCTTTACCATTTCCTCGTCTGATGATTCTAGCTGCTTCTATGTCCACCATGACCTTTGGTGGCTGAACTGATTGTGTGTACACAAACAAACACAACTACGTCACAAGTGATCGGCACCTAGACACTCAATGCACTCGGGCCACAAGCGTGTTTAGGAAAAGTTCGACCTATTTCATGTACATGCCTCACTGTGTGCACCTAGCTTAATTGTCTTTTAACTCTCCTCTAGTTTACAAGCTTTCTATAATGCAAGAAAACACTTTTAATGATTCAAAAGACACGGATGCCAGCCTGCCACCAACAGCCGAGTCACCTCCTTCCACATCTCAAAATCTTTCATTCGACAACAGACTATTCAATTTTTGACTTCCTGGCCCCTGGAAGTAACACCAATTTTGATCATCAAGCCAGTGCAGGACCTTCAACAGGAAATGACATCTTCAATAGTATGCTCCCAATGCCAATGTATAACTACTCTTTGTGATCTTTTTGTGTAGATGCATCCATCCTCAATGGCACATTTGATAACTTACCATGGGACATTGATTCTATGGATTGGAACCGGCTCTCCAACTGGGAAGACATAACTCATACACCCCCAGTTTGGACCTCACCCTTCAGACAGAGCTTTGCCATGGACCTTGAAGCAACACCTCTTCCTCACACCACCAATTCTTCTACACCACCAATCCCTCAATATATCCCCCAAGCCACAACTGCACCACCTGCTGAGCAAGAATCCACTCTTGACCTTGACACTGTATTTCTTCCAGCAGATACTCACAATTCTGACCATTTGACAACAGTTAAGCCATGTCCAGTGTGTGGTAAAGTCCTGTACAGTCATACTCCCTATCATATCACACGGCATGAGCAATCAAAGTACTACTTCAAGGCTTTAGCACAACAAGAAATCAAGGAAGAGCAAGAACGAGCTGCTAGAGCAACTCAAGAACTTCAGGCATCCCTTACACTTGCTCGCATGCCCCTCTTCACACCACAGCCCATGCTTCGGGGACATCACACCTTGCCTACACTACATGGCTCCTCTACAAGAGAATTCTGCGACCTGGAAAGCGGTGTACTCCGTGCTCATCAGACTTTACCTTTACTCCATTCCCCTCAGCCTTCTCAAAGTCTAGTCAATGCTCAGCTGTCTCCAGTGGATGTTTTATCCATAGGATCTTGCTTGCCATCTCCTGACCTGCACCATGTACGATCCTCTTCTGTTCCAATCTATGACTCACCCCGACGTAACATTCGACATCCCACCACACCTGAAGCTGAAGTACAAAGTATTTCACAAGCACATGAAGTCTTGCTTTCTTATTCCCCTACACCCCATGCAGGAACACGTAACTCGTGACATACATGCCATGGTATTATAGTGCCATGGAAGGCAGGCAGTATATACACTACGTTTCTGTGGCAGATATTTTTGGATAAAGATGGCTTACTGGGATTCTCTCTTGAGGGCGTGACTAAGGATGATACAGAAATTTGACTATGATCTACAAGTTGTACTGGTCAATTTCTATCTTGGCATGGAAGCAGCGCTTGTGAACAGTACCTCAATGTTCCATCCTTGCGATCATTCCGTGGCGCAGAACTTTGAGCTCAAACTATGGAGACAATGCACATGCCATGAGTTTTCTTACCCATACGCAACACCTGGCCACACTTTCAAAGAAGTCTATTGAGCTGAAGCGTGCTCAAAATAAGGTATCTATCAGTTTAACATCAGGTACTTATATATCTGCTCATGGTTACATAGGTTCTTAACATCATAAGGAAGTTTGACAACAGTGTCACTCGAGTTGATGATTATCAGCGATTGGTTACATCCCTTGCTACCCACAATGTCAAACGAGTCCATCACATTCTCGCACTGGCTTTGAAGCAGCATGTCAGTATCAAAGTGATAATTTCCCATATCCAGAATGTGATCAATGACATCTACCATGCCAAAGGATTTACTGAGGCAGACATTGATCTTGCTCATGTTGTATGTCATCTTGGTGGATGGAAATGTTTATTTGCTGTACAACATGCACCGGGTCTACCTTCATCCACTACTGTCAGCCAGTTGGCATCCACACCAGTGATACTAGCATCTGCAAGCCAACCATCTGCTGCTGAGATAGGGTCAAATATCAAGAGTTGCTTTCCTATGCCACAACACAACCCACTGGAGCCGACTTGTGGATATTCAGTGATCATTGATGGTTTGGCTTTAGCTCGGCGAGCTCAGCGGCTAGGCCAATCAGATGAGATTGGTGGGCTATGCTGAGACCACACTCATGACCTTGACCTTAGCATGTCCAATGTCAATAAAATCATCAAGGTTGCACAAGCTGTTCATGGTGATGATCTGACTGTTCACTATGGAAGTGAGGCCACAGTTGCAGTCATTGCACCTTTCTGAAAGGAATGGTACCACCCACTTCCAATCATGGCATCACCCACTCGCAAGTCAGAGAATGGCACCATGTTCTCATCTATTGTTGTACTTTTAATTCACCAGTGGGAAATTCATGGAGCAGACACTTATGGACCACTTTGGTGTGTGTCGACTGATGGAGATGCAACCTTCTGAGCAGCTTGCCATCAGGTCCTCATGTGTAATGAAATAGCTCAGACGGATCCTCTCTATGATCTCCTTCATGGCCTTACTGGGCTCAATCTCAAGTGTGGAAAGAACAATCTTGTGCACTGCCCTGATCCCAAGCACACTGTTAAGCGTAAGTGCTTCTGAATCATTGTTGTTGTCAGATTTCTCGTACTGAGGCATCAACTTGCATTATACAGGCATTGCCACATTGATGCGGAGTCAAGAGGGCATGTTAATCCATGGTCGAGTTGTCAATCGCAGTCATCTTCAGCATTTCTTATCTCTCCTGCCAGATCAAACACCAAAAAATGTAGAAGTTCTTATTGACCTCGCTGATCATCAGAACGTTCCACGGGCAGTTCGGTTGATCAAAGCCATTGATTCACTCTCAACTGGCATGCCCACATTGCAGATGTCTGCATCTGATCGAGACCTTCACATCAACTTGGACATCATTGGAAAGCTATTCAGCTCGATTCAACATGCATTCACAAATCCTATACTTTCCCTTTCTGAGCAGCTGGAACATCTCTCAACCTATGCTCACCTATCATTCTCACTCTATCACTTACACGGTTCTTCATTCATGTCCAATCAACTGTATGGTGATCTTCAAGGACTTGTCAAAGCGGCATTCATTCTCGTAGCCAAACAAAAGCTGCTTGATTCCAGTCAACCATTTTATCTTTATCAGTTGGACTCAGACAGGCTTGAAGAATTGTTTGCTGAAGTGCGGACTCATTCTCATGATCGGAACTGTGATATTGTCCAACTTCTTGACAGTCTCTCAGCATCGGCAGACCTGGTTGAGATCTACAATCGCCACCGTGACTGGAATTGAGGGCAGCATCGACAGTCATATAGTGGGTCTGAGGGCGGTGAAGATCACATGAATCCCATGTTTTTCGTGGGTAATCTTGTGGTTGGCAATGTTAACCTTGTCAATAGTTGGAAATCTAGAAGGATGCGTGCCATGGAGATTCTGTCCTCACAAAACATTGGTTTTGACTTTGAGAAGTCACTTCTGGAGTTTGGTGTTGATTTTCAGCGCTCAACAGGCAATGATAAGTATCCAGGAATTGCAACGGACCAGGACAGATCACTACCCGATGATATCAGTTCTGCCACAGTGACAACATTAGCCAGTGGGTCTGACAACGAAACTGAAGATCAGATCAAGCTGGAAGGTGACATGGATGATGAAGGGCTGGTGCATCTGGATGACTTCCTTTCTGAACCAAATGACCATAGTGAAGTGACCACTTCCCATGATATTGCCTCTGACTGGATAGAATGGCCCTCGCCTGATGGTTCTTCAAAACCCATTCATAAAGCATCTGTTCTGTCAACACTTTTTTCTTCTGGGTTCAACAAACTCTCAAATGATCGGTTACTTTGAGTGCATGGATACACCCGGGACTTCAAACGTGAGGAGGAACCAATTATATTAGGTCCAAGCACATTTCAAAACCAGGACCTTGCAGCTTGCACTATCTGGATGCTGGACACAGTGTCCATCGTTGTTGTGAAGGTTTTCCGCATTGAGAAGAAGGGCAGGGATGTCTCCATTGTAAATGTAGCAGATTTGATGGATCCAAAGGCAGAGGTGGTTGTGGTTGGACAGGTTATGGTGATGAAGGAGGCTGTTCTGTTGGATGGTGCATCTGAAACTCATTCTACTCCTTCACGGTGGTTCTGGACTGGTGACTATGTGTCTTTTTTGCCATTGAAGAAACCTGGAACAGCTGCAGTAGAGCCAGAACACGGTCATTGCAAGTCATATACGGTTCAAGTTCCAGGCTCCTTTGTTCTGCCAATCAATACTGACCTCATTAGTGTCTCCTCTCTTCCTGACTCCACCGAGAAAGCCAATCTCTTGGCACTTGAGCATGGAACTACCCATGCTTTACCACTTTATTATAATGACATAATCATGCAGCATTTTGACGCCTTTGAGGGATCTGAACTTACCTCCAAGTTAACAAAATATGGAGTCTGTGCATCTGCTCCTTATAAAGATGAATACGGTACGGTCATGATCTTCTTTCTTGATCATTCCTGTTAAGTTCTGCCCAATAGGTCATCCTCATTTCCTCATTGAGAGTGCCATGCGCCACCTTGCTGAGAAGAAGCTGGATGGTGGAAAAATAGAGTGTTATCAGTGCTGAGATCTTATCAGACCAGAATTACTTCACTCGCATGTTGGTGAACACATTCTCTGCACCTTGATAGGCATCACACATAATCTACAGGAACAGGTACGTATGGTACAGGTAGACAAGCCAAATACACTTTGAACTTAATTCTTTTGCTCTAGATTGATCCTCTCCTTGCATGTGGATTTTGTGGGCGCTCCAATTGTCCACCCCCAGTGCTGAAGATCACTGCAAATGGCAGGACTCGCACCATGACATTTGCATGTGCACGCGAGCAACCATTTCAATATGCTTCTGCCGCAAAATTTACATCATGTCAGCCATCAACAAATGTGCCAATCCAATGCACTCTTTGTCCACAGCTCGAGAACAAGCAATATCCAACATTTTGGAAGTACAGTGTCTTTCTGCATATTAAATCGATGCATCATAGCCACTGGAATCACATCTTGAATCAACTGCAGGATCTTCCCATGTCACTTGCCTCTGATCTCACCATTTCAAAAGAGGAGGGTTGACTTTATCCGTAGGAACTGTCCATCCTTGGAGACACCATCAGAAGAGGCTATTGTTGTTGCGCTTCCTTTCTCACCTACAATTCCACAATCACAGGCTAACCAGGCTGCAACCCGTAGTAGTGCAAAGAAACGGAAGGCCATACAGTTCCCACTTCCATCTCACATGATGCCAACACCAGTAAAACGCACAAAATCGTAGTTTGTATAATTGTAGCAACGTGGAAATCTCTGGTACAGTAAACTTTTGCATCCATTACTCTCTTGAATCACCGTCAGATTCTGAATCCACATCTAAGACTCCCATTGAGATCAACCATGCATCAATAACTTCTAACTTGAATCTAAGGGTAGCAATCTGGGTTATGAGACAGTCCTGGGTATGATAGAGGTGTTGGCAAAATGCTTGGAGCTCGTCAAAGGTCAAGTTCAGCACATGAGACATGGCAGCTTGAGTTGCATCTTGGTTGCTAGATCATGGGTTAGATTACTGTCGAGATATGGCTATATGAAGCTCACCCTTGTAGTTTATCTTTACAATACTGTTCCAAAACCCTGAGCCACGCTTCATCAAGTGAATATGAAAGTTTGCGTGCACGATTGCCAATATGGGCATGGTCAAGATCCCAAATGCCACGATCATCGCGTGATAAGAGAAAATGAATGGGTGAAGAGCTTCGAGAGTCGGAATCATTGTCAGACATTGAGAGGGGCAGAGATGTGGGTCTGAGGTGATGGATAGATATAGACGTGAGTCGCGACGTGCTCAAATGAACCGCGTACAAGATATCTTTGATTGGCATTCGGCTGAAATATCCAAAAGTGGCTCGGCTAAGTAGTAGTGGTTATAGCAAGTTTTGGGGTCCTAGCACATCAGTCTACAACAGTTGGCTTTTTGGATTAAGGTTCTGGCAGCCCCTTGCGTGCAGCGGTACTGTAGTGAGTAGCCTGCTCAAAAAGAACCCATAACCTGTTGGAATCCTGACCAACTAGCAGCAAATATGTACAGGCGTGAGCAACACCTAGACACAATATGTAAGTATAGTGATCCCCAGAGATGTATAAATGAGACTACATTGTATGTACCTAGACACAATATGTAAGTATAGTGATCTAGGTACAAGTGTGATTAGTATAGGTATATGTGTAGGTAAGTATAGTAATGTACCCCCAGAGACGTATAAACAAGACTGGGGATACCTGTACATGGTGAGAGGTATATGCAAGTAGGTGAACAAAGCAGTGGGTGGCCCGTAGTGGCCACAGCCAATTGTGTATGCGGTACCCTTCACACCTGTCACATCCACGATGTTCCAACACAAGTTTCACAAGGAAACATACAGAAAATGATTAAAATATAGCCCATCATTGGTAGTAATGAGCACCACTACTTACACCAACATCCTTGCTGATATGTTGGCAGTTATTGTCTGTTTACATAGTAGTAGTTGTCAACATAATCCATCATCCATAGCGGGCTCTGCACTGCTTGCCACGCTACTGCACTTTTATATTATTCCCGCTACTTGTTAGTGGGTTTTGCAGGATGAGTGATTTGTGCCAAACACACTTGTCTTGGTGGATGATCACATGTGCCTTTCCCCTCATCCTGCATTGCTCCTTTTTTACCTCCTTTTTTGCCTCCAGGAATATGCTCCGTTTCTCCTATACACTGTGTTTTGTTAGACGGAGGATTACTGGACCGTGGAGAATGGTTTGGTGCTGAGATGGCAGTTACATATGTGAAGACCAGTTGAATTTAATGCTACAAGTTTGATGTGTGCAATCTGGACTCAAATGTATACAATGGGATAAAAGTTCAAGCTCAAGTTCAAAGTTGTGGGTGGTTGAATTTAATGCTACAAGTTTGTGTGTGCATTCTGGACTCAAATGTATGTAGCAGGCGCTGCATCTGGAGGGCACCTGTTGTGTTTATAGCCTTGTAACTACAGTACAGGGCATGATATATTATGGATTGTGGTTAGAGCATCACGTGCCCTATGCCACTCACCACCAAACAACCAGATAACTCCAACCTCTGCTCACTGCCTCCCTAACAACAACAACAACAACCACCACCCCACCCCACCCCATTTTTATTTCCAAGCTACAGCACCACTGCCCCCCTACTACAACTTCAATTTGTTAGTTAACACTTACTTCAACCCCATATTTGACTTTGAATCATTCCCCTTGAACCCCCTTTGCAAACATTCCAAATTTTCTGTCATCTTGCTGAACACTTGATCACATCATGACACTTAGTTCAACTTCCCACTATTCCCCATTTGTTACAGACCATTTGAGATTGTGTTAGAGTTGCTGCTGACATGATAGGAACGCTCCCACCGACCACCCCAATCCCCACTATGAGGAGTACTGTCCAATCGTTGGCCACCTGAGAGATTTGAGAGCTATGTGGCATAATCCAGTCAGTCCAGAGTCAACAAGCAATTATGGTGGCCAGTCAAGCTAAACTGTTTGACTCAATCACAGATCTCTATCACCAAATTGCATCCACCTTTCTTGATTTTTTCATCCTGAAAAGGCTCTACAAGGAACTTCAGTCTACTCAATCAACCCAATCAAACTTATGAAATAGCACTATAACTTGTTGTAGTAGTACATCTCCCAACTGCAGCAGCTCATTTCACAATGTATCTTAGTAAAAAAAAAATCTATGCATGTTTCTAGTGCACCAGCCAAATTCTCCAATTCTATGTTAAGAGATTATTTGAGCTCTGGTCAACAGCTCATATATCACCAATATTATTTAACAAACACTCCTTACATGAATCTACTTTTACAATCCGGATCAACTTCCACACCATGAAAATCACGATGCAACCTCTCCCTCTGTCTTTGCTTTCTTCGCAGCACTTTGCAGCACCGGTGGGGCCTGTTTCCCTCTCACACCAACATCCGGCCCCCCATCCGGCTCCACAGCCCTCTTCCTCTTTTCACCTACCTCCTCAGAACCAGGTTCCTTAGCTTTTCCATCCTTCTTGTCCTTTCCCTCACGACCACCACCGGCCGCACGTCCCCCCCGCCCACGTCCACCGCCATCCCTGCCGCCCCCACGCCCTCCTCGGCCTCGAGAACCACCACGCCCGCGACCGCGTCCTTTTGAGCCGCCGAATGTCGAGTCAAGGGCGGATTTGGCGGCAGTCTGGGCGCGTTCAATTTGGAAGGCTTTTTCTGTAGTTTCTGTCAGATGGAAGACGTTAGTGTGTGGTTCATTATTGTAGCGCCCAAAGAGGGAGGGAGTGAGAAGGACGGTGAAAGAGACACAAGCGTAAGCAAAGAATATATGTATAGATAACTCACCGTCAGGAATACTCCATGTGACCTCCTTCGAATTTAACGTCTTGATCGTATCTTTCACGACCTGAATTTCCTCCTCCGTCAGGGCTTTATGGAACCCGACAAGCCCCGAATCCTCCTCACGCATATATTTAATATACGGTGCGCGGCCGTCGAACTTCTCCTTGATCGGATTCTGTGATGCATCGACATTAACAAATTATAGTCCCACAACGTCAGATGAACAGCACACCTTTATCTCGGACCACGGCACATCCCCACCACACCCCTCAAACTTCAACGTCGCACCCCTCACAAATGGTACGTCCTCCGACTTGACACTTCCTACCCCCTCCTCATTCTGGTGGATGAGCAGTTTCGTACCCATAAACTCCAAGTACACGTCTTTCTTCTCAGCTGAGGCGCTGGCGCCGTTTTTGTTTTGGGCATTGGAGGAATTGGCGCGAGCCATCTCGCGGAAGGCGTTGAATCCACGCCCGGAGGATATGAGCTCGCGGCGATGGTTGGCGGACTTTCCTGTTAGTCCTTTTTCTTTGATTTTCATTTCGCAGTAGGCTTCTCTGGGTAGTGAGATCAGGTTAGTCTCAATTTGCAAGAATAGGTTAAGAAGGGGAGGAAGGAACACGACGTACTTGCTCATGGTCAAGAGTTCCTTGCCCTCGAATGTGGGTTTGGGGTCCGCCTTGAGGAACGCATCGACGGTCGCAAAGTCTGCGAACTCTGCAAAGACCGAGTTCTACAATCCGCGTGAGGTTAAGTTCGAAGGAACGCATGAAAAACGGACTTTAAACTTCTTATCCTCCGTGCGCCTCATGCGCACCGCATTCGTCTTCCCATACTTCCCAAAGAAGTCCTCCAACCTCTTCTGTAACGTCGGTTCTTCGTCTGGGAACCCTTTCTGTGTTCCTCTATACATCAGCAACATAGAACACAAAACAGATATTAGAAACGCACTGCGTACACACTCCGCTCGAACTGCCCCTTGGGTTGTTGGACTTCTGTACGACGGCGAACGCGCTTGCCTTCTGCGTCAACTTCGAGGAAGGTACTGGTGCGTAGAGCTGCAACGATCCAGTCGATCCCCCGTGCGGAAAACTCGCGCATACGTTTGAACGAGGAGACAGTTTCGATGGGGACCCAGTGGTCCGGGTCTTTTGTGTAAAGTGTCCACATAAATCTGGGACGGATAGTTTAGTTGGTCCGGGGTATAAAACATAAAGTGAGAATAAGGATTTTGAAGGGTTAAGGAGCACATATTTCATGTACTGGAGGATAAAATGGCGACTGGAAGCGAACGACAAGATGAGGCATTGCATTGCGGGGCTGAACCAGTCACTCAAGTGATAACGCCAATACGTAGCATTATCCCACTCACAACCCATATGTTGTACTTCCTTTGAAAGATCATTATTCAACGACTCACTTATCAAATGGAAGGTTCGCATCCGCAAAGTAAAATTCAACTTTAGAGAACGCCCGGTGAATATGAAAACATGCTCGAACAGGCGAGAGACACACTTTGACCAGCCGCCTTGGCCTTCAGCTCCGCATCTCCCTCTCCCGTAGCAGCTGGTGCCGTCTCAACAGCAGCAGTTGAGATCGACGTCTCCGCCTTGGTCTCTTCAGGAACCACCGGCGCCTCCGCGGTAGTCATCGTGACATCTTCTTCAGCCATGGTTATAGTACGAGATAGATGAGAGAAATAGATAGAATAGAGAACAGAGCTTCAAGGAAGCTTTTTGAAGTGGTCGAGGAGTCAGGGATTGTCGTATTGACAAAGGGCAGCACGAACTGACAGTTTTAGCGCGACGTCAATCTGATTACAATTTTTGGCGATAAAACCGTCGAGATGGGTTAGGGTTTAGATATGATAAGATCATGATCGGCTCGGCATCGAACTTTGTGTCGTCCGCATCCCTCCGTGACCACGGATTCGCCACCTATGCATTGTGTATCGGAACGCTTCGTGAAAATATTGGCTCGACGATGAGATATACCTTTCGACATACTGGATCAATATTCGAAAGAAGAACACCCTCTTCAACATGGCGTAGATGTACCATGGCTCTGGTCGACTCTGCAACTGTTGAAGCCATTCAGACCCATACAAGCTCAAACGCTAAATGCACGCCCAACAAATACCCTTGAAATTGGAGAATAATAGGTTCACATACATAACGGTACCGGTTGGCTTTCTAGTACAAGAAAATTCCATTGTCGAACACCTGAATTGACTGGTTGCTGCAAGGTCTCTCCTTCATTATTCGAAAATGAGTCGAGCTCAGCCTGGATGATATGACAATGGAAGTCTAGGAAGGTCTGGTAGCGTCTAGATCGGGTGGCGGAGAAAACAAAAATCATTCTGGACACAGGCGCGTTGACGTCCCTGGTACGATCGTCTCTGGTTCTCCCAGTTTTCCCCAACGCCAGCCAATGTATATCCTTCGTTTACTCGATACTTTTTTACGATATATTGACAAAGATTGGTTCTGTCATGCTCATTTCGTCGGGCCTCAGCTGCGATGTCTTAGGAAAATATCTCTAACTCATAGCCTTAGTACTTACCTTTAGTGCACAACAAGACTTGAGTTGAAGAACGGGAAATACATAAATCACTTCTAGGGATCTCCCCAACAGCCCGCAACGGCCGCGTTGAAATGGTCACTTTGATCGACCCGCTTTTTCCATTGAAACGAGTCCGAAATCAGGCACACTTGGCAGTCACGCTGTTCAAAATGGGTAACCGCCATCAACTTGCCTCTGCTCGTTGTTGGGACAGCGAACTCGAAAAAGTCTCCATACAACATCTTTTGAAGGGCGGTCTTGAGAGAATAAGGACATTCAATTAATTTTGAATACAAAATACCGCGTTTTTCAATGAAAATCTATCCTTTTAGAGCGAAAACACGTCCCGACAGACGGCGGCGGGTTGCGCATACGAGCGCCCGCGGATCAATTTGTCACTCAGCGTGACATTCTGAAAGAAAAATGGTCGAAGAGCACAATTTCCGTGAATAGCTGTACTTTTTTGACGTGTTGTTGCAGACTTTTTGCAACTTTGATTATGCGACGACCGTTCTATGGTTGCGCCAACCTTGAAGATTCCTATTGCCTAGACTAGCCCAGACTCGGCCCCATGGGGTGATTCAAAAACGGATTGGTCGCGTGGGGTAAATCACCGGCTATTACCGGTAGAAACAAAGCCGGTCGAGCTCGAAGTCGGAACTTTCGGGTCCCTCTTCACAGATTTAAACCTGCGGAACATGCATTTCTTCCCCATTTCTTCCTCCGCTTTTTTCATCCTTAGACGACCGTACAGTAACCTAGAATGTCTGGAAACGACGTAGCCCAAAGGACCGCTCAAGATATGGCGTCTGCCAGGGCGGCAACCTCTATTGACGTTGTTGCCGTCAGGGATCTGCTCCATAGTCAGTATTTTGAGCCACAAGACTACTGATTTGTTACTAAAATTGCACCACAGATGGACGCCAGGAGTACCTGAAGCAGGAGCAGATTATCTCTGTTCTTAAGAACGATCCTGCTCTTGACAAATCTCAAAAGTACGAATCAACCCCTGGACTTCGACTTCACTTGAGCTGAGCATATGCGCACTGTTGCAGGGACTTCATGAGCCGAACAGATCGGTATAGACGCGGCGTCTCCATGATCAACCGCGTTTACGAGCTGCAAGAGAAGCACAACTGGTCCCAAGAAGAGAGCGTCTTTGCTTTCAGCAGTCTCGGCGAGCCTACCCCCATCAATCTCCACAACACCGGTACGCATTCTTCGCCTTACAAAGTTTCTATTGCTCATTCTCCACCCTTGTCATGTAGCCTTCCAACCCGTATTCCTCTCCCAAGCCTCCCCCGAACTGCTCGCCAAATATGGTACCTTGGTCACCACGCGTGCTATCCTAGGCTGCTACCTTCAAACTGAACTTGGACACGGCACGAATGTCTCTCAACTCGAAACGACGGCGACCTATATACCCGAGACACGCGAGTTCGAGATCAACTCGCCGTCGCTGACGAGCACCAAATGGTGGGTTGGCGCGCTGGCCAAGACCGCGACCCATGGTGT